>PVIY010004394.1:0-49182 GCA_004026745.1 Myrmecophaga tridactyla
AAATGGGGGTGAGTCACCTGCCCATGGTCACAAACCAGGGAGTCTGGCTGACTTCCTATCTCTCTCCTAGACCTATAAAGAGAGTAGGACTAGGGTAGAATTATCTAGAAAGAGAGAAAGCTGCCCTTCCCTAAACTAACATGCTCACTCTCTCTCTCTCTCTCTCTCTCTCTCTCTCTCTCTCTCACACACACACACACACACACACACACAGCACTGCTGCTCTGACTCCCAAAGAAAAGAGCCCCATCTAGTTGTGACTTAAGCAAAAGGCAGGCACTCGATCCCACAGACCCACAGAAGCTTCATTCATTCATGCATGAATTCATTGGCTGTTTTTGGAGCACCTACTATGTGCCAGCGGCTGTTCTAGATGCTGGGAATACTGTGATGAACAAGACAGGCAAGGTTCTGGCTTCACAGAGAGCCCCTCTGAGGAAGGACCAAAGAATAGGTTGACAATCTGGGGAGAAGCATTTTAGACAAAGAGTATGGCAAGGACAAAGGAACAGAGCAGGTCATGTGACCAAAGTGAGGCCCAGGTGGCTGGAGCAGAATGAAGGTGGGAGAGTGGAGGGCACTGAGGATGGAGAAGTTGCAAAGACCCTCCCTGACCACCCAGTCTAAAGGTCTCTCCCAGCCACTCTCTCTCACGTGCCCCTATTTACGGCATTCACTGTACTTTTCACAATCTGTAATCTCTTATTTACTTGCTTTTTCACTGTCTCCTCTTAATGGAATGTGAACTCTGTGAAGCCAGGACCTTGTGTGTCTTGTTCATCGCAGTATTCCCAGCATCTAGAGCGGCCGCTGGCACATAGTAGGTGCTCCAAAAACAGCCAATGAATGAATGAAGCTTCTATGGGTCTGTGGGATCGAGGGTCTGCCTTTTGCTTAAATCACAGCTAGATGGGGCTCTTTTCCTTGGGAGTCAGAGCAGTAGTGCTGTGTGTGTGTGTGTGTGTGTGTGAGAGAGAGAGAGAGAGAGAGAGAGAGAGAGTGTGCATGTGTGCATGTTAGTTTAGGGGAGGGCAGCTTTCTCCTCCTTTGTAGGCCTTTGTAGGCCTTGGGGTATCTTCTCCCAATAATGGGAAATTACAGCAGGACTTTAAGCAGGAGAGTGAACATAATTCAAATTACATTTTAAGAAGCTAACTTTATTCTCTCCCATTAGAGAGAAAGAGCTGGTAATGACAAGGATTTGGGTAGTGGTCAAGAAAACAGACAGGAGAGGGCAGAGCATGAAATACTTTAAATGTAGAGAAAATCAAAAGGACTTGCTAATAGATTGGATGTGAAAAGTGAAAGTCGGGGAGGAATCGAGGTCGGCTCCTGGTGTTCTGGCTGGAGGAGGTGGTGCCGTGTAGAGTGTGGGAGAAGGACAGGCTTGGTGGGCGGAGGGAACATGAGTACATGTTCCCTTTCAGACATCCTAAATTGGAGATGCTTGAGGCATCCGAGTAAGATGTCAAGCAAGCAGTTAGCAATATGACATGAGTTCTGAGAAGACAGGCCCTGCTGCCTCAGCCTGTGTGATGCCTGGACCCCCATCTCCATCAGTCCACTGTCCTCTCCCCCTCTTACCTCCTTGTAGGCCTCTTCTCCCTCCAGGACCTGTGGGATGCCGGGTGTGATGGGGGAAGGGCTTGGAGGCAGAGGAAAAGGACTCTGGGTCTTTCCTTTCTTTGGTCAACCTTTGACTCCTTGTAGTGAGCTCCCTGTTCTCTCCAACCTTAGAGCCCAGCCTGGGGGTGGACTGGGACCCCCAGTGATGCTCTGACACCATCTTTCTGCAGGTGGGTGTGGCCTGGGTCCTGGTGTTGGCTGCCTGTGTGGGCTGAGAGCCTGCGAGTGTGACAAGGAATCCGTGTACTGCTTCAGAGAGAGCCTGCCCACCTATGAGAAAAACTTCAAGCAGCTCTTCTCCAGCCGGCCCCGCTGTGGCAGGCGCAAAGTCCAGTGCTAGGAGGGGGCACGGGCCTCTCCCTGCCGCTGGGGGCCTGCCCCAGCACCTCCTCTTCTGGGAAGCCTCCCCGACGGGCTCCAGGCCTTCCCTGAGGAGGGAGAACAAAACGTCTGCCCCAAGGGGCAGCTCACCTTTCAGCATACTGGCTCAGAGCACTCTGAAAGTCAGCCTGTGAGGGCTAGAAATCAGTAATGAAAGGACAAAATCCATGCCCTGAAGCAGCTTGAATTCTAGGCAGGGAGATAGATCATAAATACATACGTAAATAAATTAAGCATTTGGGTAGCAATAAATGCTATGACAAGGTGACCGGGTAGAAAGATGCCCCAACCCCCATCTCTGGAAGTTTCTGGAAGGGAAGAGACCCCAGGATATACCCCCAAACTCCTCTTCTACCCCCATCCCAAATCAGGGTGCAGAGCCCACAAACTAGATCCAGCTGGGAGCAAAGCTGAGCCCTTGGAATAATGTCTTGGCTTACGCCCCAAGGACCCAGGAGGCACTCTTGGAGGTTGTTTCTCATTTGCTTGATTCTGCAATCTAGGTAGGAAAAACTGATGCCATTTTACCTGTCAGAAGACAGAGCACTGTGGGAACGTCAGATGCTGCCACGTGGGTGTTGTAGGAATGGTCGAGGAGATATGGCGGAAGGTGTCGCCGCTGGCTTCCCCAGTCAGCTGTCTGCAGCTGGAATAGGCCCCCCCGGGAGCAGAATCTTTTTAAAATCTAAGCAGAGCAAGAAAAGGAGAGGGAGGAAGGAGACAGAGAGAGAGAAGTAAATGGGGAAAGAAGGGGATGGGAGAGGGAATCAGAGGTTCTGAAATTATCCATCCAAATTTAGAAGCACCTGGATACATCAGACTTAAATTATAATAAATATTAAAGTGATCTGAGTAGGGTGAATTCTGCTTTTTATAGAGCCCAACTAGAATGGGAGATTGCAAACACAGCCATACTTGTTCTAGCCTCCATGTACCTTCACCTTTCATAAGGTAAGCTCAGAGTCTCTAGTCTAAAGACAGAGTCTATTTCGGAACCTTGTAACTCTGAACTGGTCTCGTGACTCACTTTGATCAATAGCATGCAATGGAAGGGATGATCTACCAGTTCTGAGTCTAGGCCTAAGAGGTCTAATGCCCTTCCACTCACTCTCCTGCCCCACCATGAGAACCAGCCTGCTGGAGGATGCATAAGAGTCAGATTACCCAGCTGTCTCAGCTGAGCCCTCAGCCACGTGAGAAAGCCCCGTCGAGATCAGCAAAGCCAGCCCCCAGCTGACCACAGACATGGGCGAACCCAGCTGAGACCAAAACAACTGTCAGCTGAGCCCAGCCTCAATTGCCAACAGACAAAATTGTGAGCTAATTAAAGGCTGCTGTTTAAGCTATTAAGTTTTGGTGTGGTTTGTTATGGAGCATTAACTTTTTTTTTTAATTAAAAATTTAAAAATGTTTATGGTGGTAAAATATACATAATTTAAAATTTACTATTTTAGCCATTTTTAATGCTCAATACAAAGGCATTAAGTACATTCACAATGTTGTATAACCATCATTACTATTTCCAGAACTTTTTCATCATCCCAAACAGAAATTCTGTACTTATTAAGTGATAATTCCCATCCTCCTCCTCCCAGCCCCGAGTCTCTGTGAATTTACATATTCTAGTTACCTCATATAAGTGAAACCATACAATATTTGTCCTTTTGGGTATGGCTTATTTTGTTTAGCATAATGTTTTCAAGGTTCGTTTACATTTTAGCATGTATCAGAATTTCATTCCTTTTTATGGCTGAATAATATCCCATTGTTTCATGTATATCTCACACTTTATTAATCCATTCATTTGTTGTTGGATGCTTGGGTTGTTTCCACTTTTGGGCTGTTCTGAACAATGCTGTTATGAACAGAGCTGTAAAAGAATCTGTCTGGGATCCTGTTTTAAATTATTTGGGGTGTATATATAGGAGTGGAATTGCTGGGTGAAATGGTAATTCTATATTTAACTTTTTGAGGAGCTACTTAAACTGTGTTCCACAGTGGCTGAGCCATTTTACATTCCCACCAGTATTGCATGAGGGTTCCAATTTCTCAACATCCTCTCCAATGCTTGTTATCCCCACACGCCCTCTTTTTTTCATAATAGTCATCTAGGGAGTGTGAAGATGGTAACTCATTGTGGTTTTGATTTGCATTTCCCTAAAGACTATTTGTTTAAGTTTATTTATATTTTTGTTGTTGAGTTGTAAGAGTTTTTTATATATTCTGGATATTAGTCCCTTACCAGATACGTGATTTTCAAATATTTTCTCTTATTCTGTAGGCTATCTTTTTACTTTTTTGATAGTGTCCTTTGATACACGAAAGTTTTTTATTTTATTTTATTTTATTTTATTATTATTTTTTAATACACAAAAGTTTTTTATTTTGATGAAGTCCAGTTTATCTATTTCTTTCTTTTGCCACCTGTGCTTTTAGTGTCATGTTTAAGAAACCATTGTCAAATCCAACATCAAGGATTTTTCCTCTGTTTTCGTCTAAGAGTTTTATAGTTTTAGCTCTTAAATTTAGGATTTTAATCCATTTTGAGTTAATTTTTGTATATGGTATAGGGACCCATTTCCATTCTTTTGCATGTGAATATGTACTTTTTCCAGCACCTTAAAAAAAAAAATACTGTCCTTTCCCCATTGAGTGGACTTGGTACCCTTGTCAAAAATTGATTGACAAATAAATAAATAAAAAAATCAGTTGACCATATATTCGAGGGCTTATTTCTGGACTTCTATTCCATTGGTGTATGTGTCTGTTCTTGTACAAGTACCACAATGTTTTAATTACTGTAGCTTTGTCAGAAAATTTGAAATCCAGAAGTATGAGTCCGCTAACTTTGCTCTTTTTCAGGATTGTTGGCTATTTAGCCAAGTCTTGAAACTCCATAGGAATTTTAGGGTGGATATTTCCATTTTAGCAAAAAACAATCTCTGAGATCTTGATAGAGATTGCTTTAAATCTGTAGATTGTGTTATGTAGTACTGTCATCTTAACAATATTAAGTCTTCCAATCCATGAACATGGGATGTCTTTCCACTTACATAGGTCTTCTCTAATTCCTTTCAGCAGTGTCTTATAGTTTTCATTGGATGAGTCTTTTGCCTCTTTGGTTAAATTTATTCCTAAGTATTTTATTCTTTTTGATGCTATTGTAAATGAAATTGCTTTCTTAATTTCCTTTTCAAATTGTTCATTGCTAGTGTATAGAAAATACATTTTTGCATTTCGGTTTTATATATGGGCTCTTTAGGGTTTTCTCCATGTAATATTATGCCAACTGAAAACAAAGATAATCTTACTTCTTCCTTTCCGGTTTGAATGCTTTTTATTTCTTCCTCTCGCCTAATTGCTCTGACCAGAATTTCCAGTCCTGTGTTGAAGAGAAATGGCTGACGTGGACATCATTGTCTTGCTACTGCTGTTAGTGGAAACGCTTTCGATTCCTCACCATTGAGCATGATGTTAGTGGTTGGCTTTTCATTTATAACTTTTATCGTGTTACTTTTCTTCCTGGTTTATTGGTGTTTTTTTTTTTTATCATGAAAGGGTGTTGGATCTTGTCAAATTATTTTTTCTGCATCCATTGAGATGATTATGTGGGTTTTTTCCTTCCCTCAAATAATGTGGTATATTACATGGATTGATTTCCATATACTGAACCACGCTTGGATTCTAGGGTTAAATTGACTTGGTCATGGTATGTGTATAATCCTCTAAATATGGGGCAGAATTTGATTTTACTGGTATTTTGTGGAGGACTTTTGCATCTATGTTCATAAAGGATACTGGCTTGAAGTTTTTGTTTCTGGTAGTGTCTTTGTCTGGCTTTGGTATCAGGGTGTTCTAGTTTGCTAGCTGCTGCAATGCGATATACCAGAAACAGAATGGCTTTTAAAAAGGGGAATTTAATAAGTTGCTAGCTTAAAGTTCTAAGGCTGAGAAAATGTCCCAATTAAAACAAGTCTATAGAAATGTCCAATCTAAGGCATCCAGGGAAAGATACCTTGGTTCAAGAAGGCCGATGGAGTTCAGTGTTTCTCTCTCAAGTAGAAAGGCACATGGTGAACACAGTCAGGGTTCCTCTCTCATCTGGAAAGGCCCATGGCGAACACAGCATCATCTGCTAGCTTCTTCTCCTGGCTTCCTGAGAGACATTTTCCTTCTTCATCTCCAAAGGTCACTGGCTGGTGGACTCTACTTCTCGTGGCTATGTCATTCTGCTCTGTTCTCTCTGAATCTCTCATTCTCCAAAATGTTTCCTCTTTTATAGAACTCCAGTAACTAATCAAGACCCACCCAGATGGGTGGAGACATGCCTCTACCTAATCCAGTTTAACAACCACTCTTGATTAAATCACACCTCCAGGGAGATGATCTGATTACATTTTCAAACATACAACACTGAATAGGGGTTAGAAGAAATGGCTGCCTTTACAAAATGGGATTAGGATTAAAACATGGCTTTTCTAGGGTACATACATCATTTCAAACCAGCACATAGGGTAATACTAGCCTCGTAGAATGAGTTAGAAAGTGTTGCCTCTTCTTCGGGTTGTTTTTTTTTTTGATGGGCTTGAGAAGTCTTGATGTAGTTTGTTATGCAGCAATAACTAACTGATACAATTGGTCTCTATCATGGAGACCCCTGGGTTGTCAACACTGCTTTGGGCCTGGAAGACACAGAAACATTGTGGACATGGCCCCTGTCCCTTATCTTTTATGGTTGGAAAGAGAGAGTTCATACTCATATAACAATGGAGAACACACAGTCATTCAACAAACATTTATTGAGCACAAGTACAGGTGTGTGTCAGGCACAGTGATAAGCAGTAGGGATTCAGAGATTTAAAGAAAGCAAACAAAATCACATCTAAATTTCCTGGGGGGAACATTGAGAGTTATTGCAGCTTTAAGGAGCTCAAATTCAAACTCTTAAAATCTGGATTGAATGACACTGTCATAAAGTAAAAAGGAAAAAAAGGAAAGCAAGCAGGGGATGGTCAGCAGAGAATCTGGGAACAGGACTCTTGGGCTTTTGGCCCCCAGCTTAGCTTGCACAGTCACATGGTAAATCAGTCTGTTCTCCCCCTACCCCTACCTGAACGTGCTGTAGTAGTTGCAACTGCAAAAGGGAAGCATTGGTTTATAGGGCTTCAGAGAGGATCCTAAAGGTCTGTGAGGTAAGTGGGTTGCAGAAAAACAGTCACTGCAGCTGTTCTTAACTCTTCTCTCTGCTTCTCCCCTTGCTGCCCCCCACCCCCGTTCCCCACAGTCTCTTCCCCGCAGCATCCAGTCCACAGAGTGACTGGCAACGGATCATGTCACTCTTCTATTCACACCACCCAATGGCTCCCCATTTCCCTCTGAGCAAAAGCCAAGGTCCTTAGAAAGCTTGAAGGCTCTGCATGACCGGGCCCCACCCCCGCCCCCCAGTCCTTGACCTCACCTCCTATGCTTTCACTGGCCTCCACACTGGCCTCCACACTGGTCCTTGAACACCCCAGGCCCACTCCCCTGGAGGTTTTGCACCATTTGTTCCCTCTTCCCCCAGCTGTCCAGACGGCTCACTCCCTTGAGTCTTGGTTGAAATCTCTCCTTTTTAATCCAGTTTATTCTGACTGCTCTACTTAATACGCCTTCCCCTCCCCATGGCATTTCCTATCCCTCTTTGTACTGTTCTTCTAGGTTTTTTCTCAACCTTACAGCACACTGTGTATTCATTATCTATTCATTGTCTCCCCAACTAGAATGGAAGCGCATGCGGGCAAGGATTTTTTTTTTTAATCACTGATGTACATGTTGAATGACTTGAGGTCAAGAGAGAAGATCGAATGTAAAGGAAACTACAAGTAGCTCCTTAAAGTTGCTGGGGGCAGTTCTCAGAGCAAGGAAAAGAGATGATGTGGGCAGGCCAAGGTCACAGAGAGCCTTGTGGTCACTCTGAGAAGTATGGACTTTATCCTGGGCGCATAAAGTTGCAGAGAGGGTTCCAGCCATGTCCTGCACAACCCACAACTTTCCACCTATTTGAATTTGGACAGCTCAGTCTCCTTGAACCCCAGTGTCCTCCTGGGTAAAATGGACAGCTAAGACCACGTAATGTGATAACATATGGAGCATGTGTCTGACACATAGTAGGGGCTCAGTAGTGTCAGTTCCCTTAGCCAATAGCAGCATTGTTGGAGTGCTCAGTTTCCATGGACAAACTTTGGATGTAATATATTTTTACAATGGCTCTTTTTAAATTGTAATCAGCTCCATGTTTTCATGTCTGGTTGAAGCTATCAGGCAGTCAAAAGGAGGTGTCGTGGTGGGCACACCCTCCTCGGAGCGCCGGATACTGGGCGCTGTGCCCCGCCTGGGTGAGGCTGTTACTCGCTTTGGACTAACGCAGGAGCTGAGGGAGGAGGAGTTGCTGTTACCCCGTTCCCACTCTTTGGGGGTGTTGGTGAAGCTGTGAAAGCCATGGAGGATGAGCAGATGTTGGAGACTGTGGCATAAGGCAGCATGGGCAATGCTGCAAGCCCTGCAGGGGAGCATCTGGCTGGGGTGCAGCAGGGAATGGGGCAACTGGGTTTCTGGGTCAGCAAGTACACAGGCTGGTGGCTCCTGGGATGGGCCAGGGTCACTGAGCCCGCTAGGACCCAGAGTCACACCTAGCGGGGAAACGAGTCTGGATGGGAGAAGGAGATGTAGCCCCAGCACTGAGATCCTGAGTCAGGGGAGAAGCCCTGGCCGCTGGAGAGAACAGCTTCCAGGTTCTTCATGCTCACCTGGTGCCCAGGTACTGCATGCTCACCTGGTGCCCAGGTAATGAGTGGCCATCTCATGCCCAGGTATTGCATGCTCACCTTGTGCCCAGGTACTGCGTGCTTACCTGGTGCCCAGGTACTGAGTGCTAACCTCTGGCCCAGGTATTGCATGCTCACCTTGTGCCAGGCACAGGGCTACCTTCTTTTGTACAACAACTCTGCCATCTTGGAGGCAAGAGTTATTACAGTCTGCAATTTACAGAGCAGGAAGCTGAGGCCCAGTCCAGTAAAAGGGCTTGCTCAAGGCCACACAGCCAAGAAGTGGCAGAGAAGAGACTTCAGCCCAGCATCATCTGATTCTAGTCCTCCAATTCCTCTCATCCGGCTTGCCTCCGAACACATCTAGCACTGGAGAAAGTTGGGGGCAGGGGATGACCTAGGGGCTGCTCCAAGGGTTTAAATACTTGCTGGGGAGAAGGGTTTAAATACTTGCTACGTTCTGGTTCTGGCTAAGCCGCTGATTGTTGGGTGATTTCATTCATCCATTATCCACTCATTCCACAAGTATTCATTGTGCTGGCACTAGCCTGGGTTTGGGGGCTTCAGGGGGAGTAGGAGATGACTTGAGGTCAAGAGGGAATGTGGAATAGAAAGGAAACTAGAAGTAGCTCAGAGTACACAGTACCTGGCAGGGATGGGAGAACAGTCTTTAGAGTAAGCAAAAGAGATGAGGTGGGCAGGCCAAAGTCATGGCCTTGTGGCTACTCTGAGCTCACAGGCAAGGCGGAGGAGAGGAAAGGGCATTCCAAGCATGTAGGATAGCCTGAGCAGAGGCGCGAAGGGAGGCACGGGAGAGGGGTGAGTGTGCAGAGGCCAGGAAGGGAGCTGGGTGTGAAGCAGGGATGGGGCTGCAAGGGTACAGGACGGGCCAGTGATGGGGCTGGAGAGGAGGACAGTGTGGGAAGGAGGATGATTTCACTGAAACCCACCCTCATCCTGGGCCTTGGGCTCCTCTCGTAATAAAAAATCATATTTGCAGAGCATCCGATCCTCCCCAAGACTCCTTCTCATCTGTTGTCTTGCCTGATCATCAGAGCAATCCCAGAGATAATTCATCTCCATTTCACAGGTGAAAATGGAGACTCCAAGAGGACAGGTAGCTTGGAACAAGTATGTGGTAAGGCTGGTATGCATATACCTGTACTGTGTCTTCTGATTCTAAATGTCCTTTTCTCAAAATGAGGGGTATGGACTGGATGCTCTGGGGTCAGGCTTCAAATTCTGCTTCTGTAGTATGAGTTACTGGGCTTCGCTGGGCCTCCATTTCCTTATTTTATAAACAAAGCTATTAATAGCCCCAATTCATAGGGTTGTTAAAAGGGTTAAATGGGGCAAACACACATACACACACAGCTCTGAGCTCAGTGCCCCGCATCGTAGTAAGCGCTTAATAAATCCAGTTCTCCTTATTTGGGCGCTGGGCCCCTGAGATCCAGGAGCCATGCCCAGGCAGAGCAGAAATGGCTGGCCAGGCTGCCACTGGTGGGGTGATGTGTTGGTTCTTCTTTCCCTGGCACACTCCTGCCTCCCGATCTTGGGAAGCCAGGAGCCACATTTATTTCTCTCCAGAACTTTGTCTGTTGTCACAGTCGGCATCAGCTGCTTCTTAGAAAGCCAGCATGGCTGCGCCAACCTCTGGGGAGGAAAGGGCACCTCTCTGCCTTCACAGTCAAGTTCCCAGTGCGGGAGGCAGCGGCTCCTGGGCTCGGCTGAGCCCAGGGCTGGGCAAGGTGCAGCTGCCTGACCGTGGGTTGGCAGTGCTGAGTGCCCTGAACCTTCCTCGTTGCCTCCTTTTCTTTCTCTCCCTCTTCCCCTCACACCCACATGCATGGGGGCAGCTTTCCTTGCTAAACCACAGCTGTGACTTCTGCCAGGTTTCCACACATGACAGAGGGGAGAGGTGACGTGCCGTACCTGTGCCTGGCAGGGTCAGGTTCCACCAGGCTGTGGGCATTGCTTTCGTGACTGCTGTTGGCGAGAGGCGGCGCTGGTGACAATGGTCAGATGATAGCATAAGTGATGCTGATCGTCCCCTCGTGTTCTGGGCGTTGCCGGCTGGGGGTCAGAGTCCCTTAGCAGGGAGGGACCCCACTTTGGGTGCAGAAGCAGAGGAGCCGGTGGTGACCTGCAATGACCACCAGGGGTTGCCCACGCGCTGTGAAACAGCTGGTAGCCCTCCTGGGAAGGTCAACCAGGTGCCTGAAGCATTGGGGGGCGGGAGGTAGGGGTCGTGATTCTCCTGAGGATGAAGAAGTCTAAGCTGAGGTCTGGGCAGGGATAGCAGCCCCTGAGCGAGAGGGCAGCAAATCCAGTCCCCTCCTCAAGCCTTAGCACAAGAGGTACCCACTAACTCGGGAGGGGTCCGCCGAGGGGAGGAAAGACCACCATATTCTAGAAGGAAGAGCCTCTCCTAGAATGTGGTATCCCCTCCTTCTGCCCCCCACCCCCTCCAACGGAGTGGCCAGATGCTCCAGGCCAGCCCCACCCCTTCTTCCATTCGTTCCTCAGCCTCAGCAGTGGTGTCCCTGCCAAGGGGTCCCCTCTGGTTCTGCGCAGACAGTCTGTCCCTGTGTCCCCAGGACGCCGCGAGGCACTGTGCGTGGAGGCTCCAGTTCACGTCTCCCGGTTGTGGGCTGCCCTCCCGCCCAGGCTGTGTGTGGTCTGTGGTCTCCGCCTGCAAGCCAGCACCGCTCCTGCTACCTCTGGGACAGTGGTGTAGGAGCTTGAGGAAGGAAGCAACTGAGTTCTTTAAACTTTTTTGTTTTTTGGTTTAGTTGAGGAATCTCTCTTCTTACAGAATCTCGTGTGGAAGCTCCATATATAATAGAGGAAAAGCAGAACTGCTCGATTGAAGGTTGGGGGTGGTGCTGTGAGCAGACCCCCATCTGCTCCGTCACACCCCTTCCCCCATAGAGCACCCCTGCGATGGCCTCAGGAAGTCCCATGGCTTTGGGGAGCCCTGCAGCAGCTGCTCCGGTCATGGTGCACCCATCGCGCGGTGGGCCAGGCCCGGGACCGGGGGCTCTGCAGCACGGCCGCCTCCCTTCCCTGCTTTCTCAAGTGGCCGTGCTGTCGCTGCCCCCACTTTCAGTCTTGATGGGTATCTGCCCCTCCAAACGAATGATCACAAAATGCTCCCGCCCCCCTCCGGAACCCCAAGCCCTTTCCCACCTGCCGTCTCCCTGGGCACCCAGCAAACCTGTGGCTTCAGCCCGGGGCTGTGTTCCCAGGTGGGAGACATGAGGGTGTATGCTCGCTGAGAGCTGAGGCTGAACAGGTGGACCGATTCCAGGACCCTGGTCACTCCCCGCCGCCACCCCCCCTGCCTGCGCCAACACCGCGGCGGTGGGAGGAGGTGTGGGTCCAGGTCAGACGCCGAGGCTTCAGCCCCCGGCCCCCACGCTGTGACCGCCGTGACTCCGGCAAGTTGCTTTCCTTCCCTGGCCCTCAGTTGTTCGACAGAAAAGGCCTGCGTGGAGGGAGGGCGTTGCACAGACTGAGGCCTGAGAAGCTCTTGGCCCAGTAACTGTCCTCCGTGTCCGACACCTGTGCCGCAGTGTCCACTTCGCAACCAACCAGGGGTCAGGGGGTTTGGACCATGGCAGCTGCTGCCTGTCGGGGAACCCTGCGGTCCCCAGGGCTGCCGACCCAGAGTGAGTCACCACGCACCGGCCCCTGGGATGCCTGCCCAGGGGGGGCCCTGCCAAGGAGGACGCCGCGGGCAGCTGAGGCAGGAGGCCTTTATTTGTCTGAGGAGGGGGTGCCGTGCCCTGCGGAGGCCTCTGGGGCCGCATCACCCCGTGGGTCTGGGGTAAGATGGGGGTTCCCTCTAGGAGCAGAATCTCAGCCCAGCTCTTTGGTCTGCTTTTCAGAAGGCAGGCTGGGCACGTGGGGAGGGGCTCCCCGAGGCCGGGCCGGGAGCCAGGGCAGGGCCAAAGCCTCTGTTGTCACGGCTACAGGGAGACTCTTGCTGTCCCATCCCAGCTCCACCCCTGGCTTGGTGGGGCCTCCCCCTCAGAGGGGTGGGCTGGCTGGAACCAGCAGGGCCCCTGCGAGGATAGAAGAGGGAAATCTCAGCGCCCTGGCAGGTCGGGTCCTGGGAATGCAGGGACCCTGGCCTTTACCCCACGGTGGCCGGGGTTGGCTGGCGGAGGGGCTCCAGGCCCCCGCGGCCTCCTCCCACACAGCGACAGCTGACCCAGCCCGCAGCCTCATCCTTGGTCCCAGGGGCTGCAAGGCCAGAGTTCTAGAAGATGCCGCTGGGTGAGGTTTCTGCCCCCAGGTCTCCCTGCTCGACCTTGCCCTTCCTGCTTTCCCCTCCCCCTGACAATGGTCCACAGGGCCTGCCAGGGCCAGCCTGGCTTCCCCATGGCCCTTCCCGCTGTCCAGGTGGGCCACAGCGTGGCCTGCGTGGGTCCCCGGGGCTGCCACTGGGCAAGGGCGGAAGGCGGCTGTGAGGTGGGGTGGCTGCTGCTGCTGAGGTCCACAGGTGAGGCGGGAAGCACCGGGAAGGTATATCTGGAGAAACGACAATGCTGCGGGAGGGGAGTGGTCAGGAAAGGCTGGCCCTGCTGAAGCCTCCTCCCCCTGCCCACAACCCCACTGGCCCAAAGCCTGAGCCCTGCACCCCCGAGGCCCCTGCGGCCCACCCTTTCCCCCCTTCTCTTGCTTAGAGACCCCTTCTGGACGCCTGGCCCTCCCCCATATCACTCCTCTCCCATTTCTCCCCCCACCCTTCCCTCTTCACCACCTTGCTTTCTCCCTACTGCCTTCCAGAATCTTCCCCGCTGACTCCCCGCCACCACCCTTTCCCTCCCATCTCTGTCTCCCTCTTCTCTGGGATGATACCCCCCAACTGTGGCCCCCCCAGATGCAGCTGTCAGCCTCTCCCCCTGCTCAGGAGGCTCTGACATCTGCCTGGGGGCCTGGGGCACTTCTACCCACATCCTGGCTACTGCAGAAGCTGAAGCCCCAGGGAGGGGCAGGGGGACAGGGGGTCAGAGGGCTGGGGGCTAGAGGGCTGGAGGCTAGAGGGGCTGGGGGCTGGAGGGCTGGAAGGGCTGGAGGGCTGAGGGCTGGAGGGCTGGGCTGCCCCCGCCCAGTGTGATCGGGTGCCCTTCAGAGTAGTGCAGCGGGGCAGGGCAGGCCCAGTGCCTCCACTGTTGGGTCGGGGTGGGGGAGGAATCATCTGTGTGTGCTGGGGGTGTTTGAGTCATGCCCATCTTAGTCTCTGTGTCCCTGGAGTGTCTCTGTGGGCCTGGTTCTGTCGGGGCCTTGGGACACTGCTCCTCTGAGGCAGGACCTTGGGGCCAGGACCCAAAGCAGTATGGCAGTCCCAGACCAGCTCGAAGTCCAGCTGGGGCCACCTGCTCTGTTAGTGGGGCTCCAGATAGCCACAAGGACCCCCAGGCAGAGGTTACCCAAACCAGCGGGTCCCCAGAACCTAGGCCTTGTGGCATCCCCAGCTTTGGGCCCATGCTGGAGACCTAGTCTGAGCCTCTAAAACCCCAGGGCCCACCCCTGAGAGCCAGGCTGAGGAAGCCAAGGTGAAGCCAGTGACGGGGCCCCCAGCCTCCTCTTCCTCAGGCCCTGTCCTCTGCACTGAGGTGAGACCCAGTAAGCCACAGGCTTCCCACCCAGTCCAGGAACAGTGGCAGGACACAGCCAAGCTCCCCGGGTCCTCCGGGTCTGGCCTGGTGCTGCTCTCACTGGAGGGCTTCTGGGAGGAGGCAGCAGAGCAGCCTTGGCCCCCCTCGGCCCCACCTGCACGTCTGCTCCCTCAGTCTGGTCCACGGAGCCAGGGCCTCTCCCCACTTCTCTCTCAGACCCCAGAGGGTACAAAGGAAGCGCGGGGCTCGCCCGGGAGCCGTGGCTTCAAGCCGCCCCCTCGGGGGGGCGGATCGTAGATGCTGCAGTTGGGCGTGGGGCCCTGGCAGTAGAGGTTGAGGTAGTTGCGATGCTCCTCCTTGTACATCTGGTTCTTGAGGCAGAGAACCACGCTCCTGTCACACTCGCACGTCTGCTTGTCACAGTTCGTCTGGTTGAGCCCGCCTATGGGGGGTGGGGGACAGGATGGCAAAGGTGAGAGGGCAGCGGCCTGTCTGGGATTTGGGGGAGAGGGAGAGCACAGGCTCCTCTGGCCCCCCGGTTCTCAACGTGAGGCCTTCGCTGGCAGCACCGGCCTCGCCTGCAGACCTCCCCCCTCAGAGACTCCAGGGTGGGGCCCAGCACTCAGCTCAGCAAGCCCCCTGGGTCACTGATGTGGGCTAAAATTGGAGAGCCACTGGAGTCCAGCATGGTCGTGGTATAGTTGGGGAAACTGAGGCCCAGAATGGGGAGAGAGGCTTGCCTAAGCTTTCGAGGGCTGGGACAGAAACTCAGATGTCAGGACCATGTCTCCCCAAGGCCAGTTCCTTCCTGTTGTCCCTGCCTCCCCCCTTCACTCATGGAATCTCAGTCCCCGTCCTGGGGTTGAGTAAGGATTGAGTGAGAAAATGCTGGTAAAGAGCTTAGCTCAATGCCTAGCACATAGCAAATGCCTAATTCATGGGAACTGCTGCTATTGATGTTAGTTATTCATTAGTATTATTATTAGCCTTCAGAAATCATCTAGTCTAGTGGTTCTCATCCTTGAGTGTGCATCAGAATCAGCAGGAGGGCTTGTGAAGACACAGATTGCTGGGCTCCCCTGGGCTTCAGATTCAGTGGTCTGAGTGGGACCTGATAATTTGCATTTCTTACAAGTTCCTGGGAGATGCTGTTGCTGGTCCAGGGAACACACTTTGAGAACCACTGACTATGGTTGGCAAACTTTTAAAATCTTCCATCAACAGAAGCCTTTCTCTTAAATGAACCTCTTTGCAGAAGACGGATACATCAAACAGCAGAAAGAGAAGCTGCCTAGTATACAGAATACATTAAAGAGCCCGCTGGGCATCTAGGCACACGCCCTCGCCTGCCTCCCCACTCGCAGACCGTGGTACCCCCGGAACCCCTGGAACCCAGTGTGAAAACCACTGCTATAAGTCAGTGTTTTGCCTTCCAGGGACAGGGAGGGATGTCTGCCTCTCCTCAAAGCCATTTAATGAGGGGCTCCTCCCTCTCGAAGTGGCTCCTGCACCCCATATTTGAATAGCAGAACACAAGGATCCCAGAGCTCTGGGCTCCCAAGGAACCCCAAGTGTGCCTGGTTCCCCACCAGCATCCCAGATCACAGGAGACACGTCCATCTTTGCAAAGCTGGCAGTGCTGTGAGCTATTCATAAGGAACAACTTGCAAAGCCTGGTTAAGACAAGGAGGCAGAGGGCCCCGTGGTCCATGGGGCTGGGCCGGGGGCAGGGGGCAGCACCTATCTGCCCCAGGGAGGGAAACGAGAGGGGCTGGGAAGAGACCCCTGGCCCCTGTTAGCTTGGATGCCAGCTCCCCACACCATGTCCCCAGCTGGGGAATGGCCATGGCGAGTTCGTCGTACACAGAGGGAACTCCGCCAGGCCTGGCTCTGACACCGGAATTGCTGGGAACATGCTGTGCCCTGGGATGGGGCCACTTTTTCTGGAGGGGCCCCAGTGACAGAACCGGAAGGGAAGGCATCTATTCTGATCCAAACTGCTCAAGGTACCTGGAAGGAAACTGAGGACAGGTGGGGTAAGGAGCTTGCCCAGTGTTGTGCTGTGAGGAGCTGGTGGTGAGCCGGGGTTCAGACCAACTCCCAGGCCAGCGTTTCACCAAGTCTGGCTCCCAAAAAAAGGCATCTCACAATCACCTGGATTCTGGTCATAAATGTAGATTCCCGGGCCCCACCCAGACCCACTGAATCAGAACCACTCCCTAAACAAAGCTTAAGAATTGTGGAGATTGGAGACCAGAATGCCAATTCCAGGCTTGGGGATCAGAACCCATCAGGGAGGTCTGCTGGAGCCCCAGGGCAGGGTTGTCAGAGTTAGCAAATCTAAACCAAACCAAAACAACAACAGGACACCAGGTTAAAAACTTGAATTTCAGATAACCAATAAATGTTTTAGCATAAAGATGTACCAAAGATTTCCTGGGACATACCTATACTAATTCTTAATTTTATATTAATACAAAAATGACTTGTATACTAACACTGGCTTTTTAGTATAAGTATGTCCCAGGTAAGATTTAAGACATACTTATATTAACAGCCTACTTGGCGTTTATCTGAAATTCACATTTAACCGGGCGCCCTGTATTTTATGGGGCAGCCATACCCACACCCCACCGCGGGGCCTGGACGGCAGGGGTCGGACTCACGGCAGGTGATGGTTGTGTTGTTCTCGATGATGTACTCATAGTTGTCCACGTAGGGGTGGCAGCCCTCGTCAAAGAGCTTCTGGTAGCAGCAGTCGTGGGCGTGGCAGCACCTACAGGGAGGCCCAAGAGAGCAGGCAGGCTTGGCCAGACTAGCCCCATCTCCCAAGGGCAGTCCCTCTCTGGTTGGACCTGGAGACTAAGACCAAGAGAGGGGCAGCTACTTGCCCAAGGACACACAGCCAGGCAGTGGCAGAATTGGGACCGACACCCAGATGTTTTGTCCACAATTCTGCCTCTTTGTCCTATCCCCAGGGATCCCAGCTTCCCCCCTTGGGTCCCTAGGGGCAGCTCCAGGAGGTTCTGGTGGTCTGGCACTGTGGTCCAGGTGGGAGGGAGGGAGCTGGGTCCATGTTGGAGGAGCGCCGACTCCATCCAGAGGCTCTACCTGGCTGTGTGTGGTGGCCACGGAGGGGCAAAGGTCTGGAGGGTTGAGTGGGGATTAGGGGGACGAGGAGGTAGAGCAAATGCACAAGGCTGGCCCCATCACTCCTGGTGGAGCGAAGTCAGTCGGTCAACATGCATTTATTAAGCTCACAGTGATACCGGACTTTGTGCCAGCTGCTGGTGGGGAGAGGGGCCCAGACAAGCCGTGCCTTCTGGGAACTCCCAGCCTGGTGGAGGGAGCTCCAGTCTGAGCGGGTAAAGTCACAGCCCTGGACTTCGTAGAGCTTTCACTGTGACCTGCTGCTCTTATGTGTATTTCGGGTCAGGTCAAGGTCAGAAAGGAAGTTCGAATGCTTTCAACGACAGAAAGCAGCTAAAACAGTTGGGGAGGTCACAAGTCAAAGGTCAGGCTCCTGGCCTCTAACTCATCAAACAACCCTCATCCTTTCAGAAATGGAGATCCGGCTCCCCTCCTGCTGCCCACCCCCAGCTCCCCACAGGGGCCCGGCCACACCGCACCTACCAGTCCACCTTATCCATGGGCAGGCCACGCCCCCCCAGCCCGCAGTAGCAGCCGTAACCCACGAAGGACAGGATGGCGTTCCTCCCAGTGACGGCCTCCACCATGGCCTTGAGGTTGAGCAGGCTGCCCTGGGCCGCGGTCAGGACTGCAAGAGAACCAGGGGCGGGCGAAGCTGCTGCGAGCACCCACCCCCAGCAGGCGGCGGGGAAAGGAGGAACCCACCCAGTGCCAAGTGTCGTGCGCTGCTCGTGTTCTGACATTATGCCTTCCCAGCCCGGGGAAAGTCACTGTGAAAGCTGACATTCACTAGAACTTGCTGTGTGCCAGGCCCTGCCCTGCGCACTGACTCACCGACTGCGGCAGCCCTGCCTCATCGTGATCAGCCTCATTTTACTGATGTGGAGACGAAGGCCCAAAGCATTTGCATAACTCACCCAAGGTCATGTTGGCAAATTGGGACCCAGGCAGGGTGGAAGGTGCCGGGTGCCTGGTAAGCCGTGAGGGGCTTCGCAAACGCCACGTGCCCATCGGAACAACAGCGGCTTGATTCTGGGCCCTTCCTTCCCCCGCCTGATCTGGCACGTCTGCCCCTAGCAGGCACACAGTGGTCCCACCATGGGCCTGGGACTGGACCACCTAAGGAATAATCCAGAAGCAACGTGGTGCCCTGACCATTTAATGGAAATACATGTTGCAGGCTGAAATGCACTGGTGGCTGGAAGTGGGCTGCTGGGGGCTGGGGTGGGCAGGGTGTGACACATTCAAGCACACATTCACACCCACCCACGGAAACACTTGCACACACACTCATGCACACCCACTTGCACATTCACACATACTCATGCTCATATACACTCACCCTCTCTCACACGCACTTGCTCCTTTCTCTTTGTCTGTGTCTCACAGGAAACAATAGTGCAACTTCACTTCTTGTACCAGCGACATGAGCTTTATGGCACCTGCCAGCATCACTGTGTCCCCAGCGTCATCGTGCCCCTCTGCTCTCCCCCCGCCCCTCTGCTTTCTTCCCACCCCTCTGCTCTCCCCCTGGCTGGGCTCTCTGAGCTGCCGGTGCCTCCGCATCCCCGCCTGCTCCATGCCAAGTCCGTGCACGGTGCCTGGAGCTTCAGGCCGTCACCTGACGAAGCCACCCTTGCATGAGCAGGAGAGCCACTCTGCCCCCATTTTGTAGAGGGGGAAACAGGCTGGGGCAGGTCAAGGTTGGCCCCAGTTTACAGAGCCTGGACAAGTAAGAGCCGGTTTACTTGCTTCTCGAGGCCTGGTGGTCCAACACCTCCACGCCCGCCACCTCAGGGGACCTCAGTGGGAAGGGCACAGACTTTGGAGTCGGACCCAGGCCACTCCTTACAGCTCCCTGGGGCTCGGCTTTCTCCTCTGGGGGACAGGGACAGCAGTTCCAGACTCAAAAGTTCAGGCAGCCGGTGTCCAGCCGGGGGCTGCCCACACCAGACCCTCACCCCATCCGCGAGGCCACCTCCCGCTTCCGAGGGTGGGTGTTGGGGAACTAGGGCCCCTCCCCACCTCCCCGGGACTTCCTGGCTCTTTTCATCCCTACAGAGAATAAAGAGCAAAGGAGCAGGAACTCGGAAGAATGGGGAGAAATGAAAGGCGCTGTTAAAGAGCACGGCTTAAAATTACAGGCAGGTCAGGGTGGGGTCCGGACCGGGAGAGAGAAGACCCTGCATCCGATCCTCCAGGGGGCCTGAGCCTCAGGTTCCTGAACGTCAAATACATATATATATTTGACCTGAAATGGCAGTTAGATGGAGAGTTGTGAAAGCGGCCAGGACGGTGCACCCCTCCACCCCGCCCCCACACACACTGCTCTGCTGGGTTCTTCTGCCGGAGTAACGTGTGTGTGCAGACCTGAATGTGGAAACAGGTTCATCAGTTAGCGCTGGGGGATGCTGGGCAGGTCCTTAACTCATTGACCTCGATCTCCAAACCCGCGGACTGGGATACTGGCCTGCCCCTGGCCGAGCACCTGGGCAGTTTAAGTGAACTCATGTGTGTTAGAGCACCTGGGCCAGGTAGCGCCTGGGGGAGGGACTTGACATCTGGAACATCCCATCCTCCTCCCCCACCCCCTACCCCCTAAAGCTGGGCAGATGTTTCCCAGGGGCAGTTCAGCCCGCAGGCCTCGCCTGGCCTTCAGCTCTCATGGCTGCAAGAGGAGAAAAGTGAGAAACTCACCTGGCTACACAGGGGCTTCCACACTCACCTCCACACACCTCATACACATACATGAACACACACTCACTTCATCCACAGACACACCCTCCTCCCACACGGGCACACACTCACACTCACCCACCTTGCAGTTCAACACACACTCACCATCTGATACACTCACACATACTCATACAGAGACGCACACTCCCACATGCTCGCACACACGCATGCATGAAAACATGCTCACACCCTCTCAGATCACAGCTACACTCACACAGCACCCAGGGGAGAATCAGTGACCTGAAGCTGAGGCCCCACCCACACTCAAACCCCAAGCAAAAGAAAGTCTGTGATCAGGTTAAATATCCTGTCCCCAGCCAGTGCTTCGGGCTGAACTCAAGTGTTCCTGGCATTTCTTTCCCCACTCAAACCAGGCTGTATTCGGGCAAAACTGCACGGGCAGGAAGGGAAGCCGGCGCGGGCTCAGTGTGCATCCCGCTCACGGGAGTCACCTGCCACCTCGCCATCTGATGTGCAGCCACCGCGAGTGGCTGTGCCCTGGGTGAGGAGTCCCTAAGACCTTCTCCACCGCCTTCTTGCACACACACACATACATTTGCACTCACTCCTACATACACGCTTATACGTGAATATATGCACCTTTCATGTACGTGTTCTAGAGAGACCAGCCCCACGATCACCGCACACTCACACAGCAGACATACGTAGGCCGACATTGACACACAGTTTATTGTTGTGTCACAGAAACCACCATATGCTCAGACACACCTACACACACAGACTCGTGGAATAGCTACATGCACGCTCATTAGCTCACATCTACATGTCTACCAACACACGCTCCTGTGTACACAAACACCCAGGTGCTCGGCAAACACCGCCATTTTACAGTGCGTGCTCAGCTCCAGGCCCTGCCCTGCCGAGGCTCATAAATGCTGCGGACCTGGCGTGTTTACAAGGGGTGGAGGAGTAAACAGCCCCAGAAGAGAGGAGGCAGCGGCAGGGGCTGGCAGGAAGCAGAGGCCTAGAGAGGGGAAATGACTGGCCTAAGGTCTCAACTGCAGGTCAGTGGGACCAGAACCCAGGGCACCCAGGGTACTGGGACAAAGGCTGGAGAGGGGATGGAGAAAGGGGGGCCTCCTTCAGAGCCTTTACTCACGGATGCCAGCCAGGAGGGCGATGGTGAAGAGCTTCTTTATACCCAAGCTAGACCTGAGAGAGGAGAAACCCAAATCCTGAGTCTGTCCCTTCCCCTCCCTGCAGTGCGGGCCTGCTGATCCCCTCAGGCGCCATCGACACCCGTCCCAGATGTCCCAGTTACTGCCATCCCAGCACGGTGATGAACACTTCCCTGCCTTCCCAGGAAAGCAGAGCACAAGGTGTGGGGAGCCCCCTTCTCCCCACCCTAAGCAAGAATCCCCTCCACATGTCAGCTTGTGAGGCAGGAGCTCACAGCCCACTGCTGTCTCGGATCAGAACCCATCTCCCTTCCAAACACAAACCAGGGGGTCCTGGGTACAGCCATGTGTTCCAAACTTGGGACTGGGTCCTGAACCCAAAGCAATGAGACCCGGGTTCCTGAGTTCCAGTCCCAGCTCTGCCTCCAAAATGCTGTGTGACTGTGGGCAGATCCCTTAGCCTCTCTGGGACTTGAGTGCCCCATGGGGATTCACTTAAAATGCCATGACATATCTCAGCCCATCATTCAGTGCATCAGAGTTCTCTTTCCTGCAGAAATGAATCCTAGCAACCAATGTCTCCACCCTGCAATCCTGCCCCTCTCCTTGTAAGATTCCATCCCAGGGCAGCCTGCACATACCTGGAGGTTCTCTGAGTAGAGGAGGCCCAGAAGTATGGGGCACCCCACCTGGAGGGGTGTCTAACCAGCGCCTTCTTCCTGAACCCTTTGGGGTTGACCTGGGCCCCATCTGCCATGTTCTGGGTTCTGGGGAGCCAGTAACATAGAGCTCGCAAGGTCTGCAATCTGCTCCAAAAGCTGCAGGGCGCAGGCCCCAGCTTCACACTGCCACACGCCTGGCTGGGTAGTGCCTGGGCAGTGCTCCGGGGCGGGAGACAGGTGACACATGCCCTAGAAAAAGGAGGCCCCTCCTCCTCCCCCCAGCCCCCTCCACTTCCCTGCCCCAGGGGCTGGCAGAGTCCCCACCCACGGCCTGCAGGGTGTGCTCAGGCCTGCGGGGGTGGGGGGTTTATGCACCTGACCAGGAGGTGGTCCCTCCCCACACATCTGAAAGGAGGCCCTTGCATGTGACTCACCCATGTTAGAAGGAGTCCCTCTACGTCTGGAAAGGATTTAGTCCCAAATCTAGAGACAGCGCTCTGCCCACATCTGGGAGGGGTACAGACACCTGCAGGAAGTCCCCTCCCCCACTCACACCTGGAAGGACAACCCTGCTTGGCCCACCTGTGCTGGGCCGGGTGATCCTCTTGTAGGAAGCTTCCTGGGCACCAGAGGATGTGCACGGCCTTCCTGGCCTCCCCCCACCCAGGGACACCCCCTCCCCAGCTGTGCAACCAGAAATGTCTCTAGTGACTTCCAAATGTCCTCTTGGGGGACAAAACCACCTCTGGCTGAGAGCCTGGTGGCCTGGGGTCAGGGCCATTGGCCTCTTGTAGGGGAGTAGCTGGTGGGGGGCCCAGCATGTGGGGGAGACCCTGGGACCCTGCTCAGGCCTTGGCCTTGCTGGCCTGGGCTGGAGGTTTGAGGAGCCAACCTGATATGGGTTCCAATCCTGCACTTCTCGCTGTGAGAACCTGGGCAAGAGAGAGCCTCTCCCTGGCCTCTGGTCTCTGCTGAGCGCGGTCAGCACTGATGGAAGACAGAGCTCATGAAAAGGTCTGGCATGTGGAAAGAGCCCAGCGAAAGGTCTGACTGTTACCGAGCAGAGACCCTTTCCCCAGCCTGGAGGTGAGCCCAGATGGTGAGTGTGGGGAAGAGCAACCTTGGAATTTGGAGCTCCAAATAATCCCTCATTTTCCCATTGACCTTTCTCTCTCAGCTTCCCCAGAGTGGCTGACAAGGGACAGATGCTCCCCACCACCCCCACCCCAGGGCTTCCTTTCCTATCCCTAGCTTTGCCAACTTCCTCTTCTGGTTACACCAAGCCCGCATGACTTCCTACTCCCAGCTTTGCATGTCATTCTCTCTTTCCCCCAGTGCTGGGCTTCCCCTGCCCAGCTTCCTGTAGATCCAGGTTCCTCTCTTTCCCAGGAGGGTCTCCTGGATAAACGCCATCCACTCACAGCAACACATCGCTACACGGGGAGGTATTAATTTGCACTCGCTTATGCATTCCTTTCTAAGTACTTGTATATATATATATATATTTTTTGGCTTGTGAATCATGATGCTTCAGACTGGGGCTCCTGGAGAACAGGGTTCCCCCAAAAGCCCAGACGCTCCCCCAAGAGACAGGGCCCGTGTCTGCCCCATCAGACTGGGGCCTCCCTGAGGGCTGCGTGCCATGTGAGAATGAGGGGCTGGGTTTTTCTCCTGGCTGCACAAAGCTGGGCTTCACTTTTTTGCCCCTGACGGAGGCACACGCTTCTTAATGATAGCAAAGCACTCCCAAGGGAGCAGAACTCTCCACACACGGAAGAGATAGCCTCCAGCCTGCAGGTAGCTGAGAGCCACTTCCATACATGTTGGGGACGACAGGCAGGGGCAGGGGACCCCAGAGCTCCTGCACAGCTCGTGGCCACTTTCCCCTCCTGCCTTTCCGCAGCGGGCGGACGGGTCCTCACAGAGGGTGAATCTCTGAGGCAGAAGATGGGCTCTTCCCTCCTTGGCCCTCCCCCTACTAAGCAGAGGCTGCTCAATAAGGATGTAGTTGATAGTGAACTGGTCGACCCGGTAATTCCACTTCTGGGACTGTACACCCAGGTCCAAACCTGAGCTGTTCCTAGAGACAGGCGGCAAAGGATGCTGATTGTGACATTATTTACGATGGCCCCAAAAAATCAGATACGACTTAGGTTAGGGGATTAGTTGAGCATATTATTAGCCATCTCCTCATAATCATGTTTACAAAGAGTTTTTGATCATCTAGGGGAAAATTCATGTTGTGATGCAAAGTGGAAAAATAAAAAGCAAACCTCTATAAACAGAGTAATAGCAATTTTGTTTTCAAAAAGGGTGGCGTTGACATGTATAAAAATTACCTGGAAGGATATACAGCAAAATCTTAGTAATGGTTATCTTCAAATAGTAAAATAATTGCTGGTCTTTATTTTCTTATCTTTTTTTATATTAAAATATATCTAAGGCAATGCATTTGATCCCTAAGAGGAAATGGACAAATTCCCTGACAGACATAAACTATCAAAGTTCCTGCAATTTCAACTAGCCCTATATCTACTAAAGAAATTGAATCTGTATTTAAAAATCTTCCCACTGATAAAATTATTTAGGGAAAACCTGGGGACTCCTCAGAGCCAAAAAAAAATTAAAAAAAGAAAAAAACACCCCGTGCCCTACTTCTTTGAACTCCCTCTTGAGTTTCCCCTTGATAGCTCTTAAAATTTGAAATTCCAGCAAGGCAGCCAACCCAAATAGGCCCCTAGTTCATTATATTTGACCCAACACAAAATAAAGCCTGCCTGACCTCTCTAAGATGACCAAACCCCTAATCAATAGGAATCAAGCTAATTTTATTTTTCTCCAAAAAAAATCACTTGCCATCCCAGAAGCTTGAAGCTGCAGCTGCTTTTGCAAGTGACCTGGCTTTCTTTTCTTTTGCACGGGCAGGCACCAGGAATCAAACCCAGGTCTTTGGCATGGCAGGGAAGAACTCTGCCTGTTGAGCCACCATGGCCCGCCTGATCTGGCTTTCTTGTTGCAGCAAAACTTTTGGTGTCCTGAATAAAATGCTGTAATTGGCAAACTTAACTCTGATTTGCCTTTTGACACCATAAAGAAACCCCAGGTCCGGCTAGTTTCACTGGTGAATTCAAAAAGGAGGAAATAATACCAATTACACACAAATTCTTGCAGAAAATTGAAAGGGAATAAATCCTTCCAAACCCATTCTGTTAAGTCATTATTACTCTGATACCAAAATCAAAGACATTACAAGAAAACTACAGATGAATGCCCCTCATGAACCTAGATGCAAAAATTCTTTTTTTTTTTTTTTTTTTTACATGGGCAGGCACCGGGAACTGAACCTGGGTCCTCTGGCATGGCAGGCAAGCATTCATGCCTGCTGAGCCACCGTGGCCTACCCTAGATGCAAAAATTCTTAACAGAAGTTTTGCAGATAGAATCCAACAATATATTAAAGGGAAACTATACCGTGACCAAATGGAGCTATCCCAGGAATACAAGGTTAATTTTAACATTCAAAAGTTAGTCTATGAAATTAATACACCATATGAACAGACTAAAGAGGAAAAACAACATGATCATATCAATAGGTGCACAAAAAATTGGCAAAATCCAACATTCATTCTTGATAAAAACTGCCAGCACACTGAAATAGAAGGGAACTTCCTCAACCTGAAAAAGGACATTTGCAAAAAAACCCACAGCTAACATCATACTTAATGGTAAAAGATTGAATACTTTCACCCAAGATTAGGGGCAAAGCAAGGATGTTCACTGTCCCTACTTCTCCTCAATATTGTACTGGATGTTTTAATTTGTACAGTAAGGCAAGAAAAAGGAATATAAGGTATCAGATAGATTGGAAAGGAAGATGTAAGACTCTTATCATAAACAACATGGTCATCCATGTATAAAATCTACAAAAAAGCTACTAAAACTAATGAGAGAGTTTAGTAAGTTTGTAGAATATAAGATTAAAATATTTTAAAAGGTCTATCATACTTCTATATACTACCAATGAACAACTGGATATTGGAATAGGAAAAAAATACATTTACAATAACACCAAAAAATGTTAAATACACACAAAAAAATACAAAATAGAGATAAATCTGACAAAAATATCCAAGACTTGTACACTGAAAACTACAAAGCAATGTTCAGAGAATCAAGGGGGAGTTAAATAAATGGAGGGATATACCATGTTCATGAATCAGAAGGATCAATATTAAGATGTCAATTCTTCCCATTTTGCTCTGTAGAGTCAATGCAATCTCAATGAAAATCCTAACAATTTTCTTGTCACAATTGACAAGCTGATCTAAAATTCAAATGGAAATGAAAAGGACGTAGAATAGCCAAATTAATTTTGAAAAAGAACAAAGTTGGAGGTCTGACACAACCTGATTTTAAGGCTCATAAAGGTACTGTAGTCAAGAAAGTGTGATACTGGCATAAAGATAGATAAATAGATGAATGAGACAATATATAACCCAGAATTATACCTATACATATAGCCGATTTATTTCTGACAAAGAAGCAAAGGAAATTCGGGGAGAAAGAATATTCTTTCCAACAATGGTGCTGGAATAATTGGCTATCTATATGAAAAAAAAATTAATTCAGACCTCTGTGTTAGTTGGAAGTTGTTACGTAACCCAGAAAATGCCATGTTCTTTTAACCCATTCCTGTGGATGCAGACCTATTAAGTGTGGGCCTTTGTGGTTAGATTATGTCAATTGAGATGTGACCCACCTCATTCAAGGTAGGTCTTAATCCTCCTACTGGAATTCTTTATAAGAGGATAAAGGATGCACAGAAAACCCAGAGAAGCTCATGGGGAAAAAAAAAACAGAGACACTGAGAGACTGGGACACACTCACAGAAGCTGAGATAGGAAGCCACTGAAGGTGGAAGCTGGAAGCAACAAAACCTGGGAGAGAAGGACCAGGAGACGTCAACATGTGCCTGGTCATGTGACAGTGGAGTCCGGATTGCCAGCAGGCTTTCTTCAGGAAGAAGTATTGTCCAGTTGGTGCCTCAATTTGAACATTTTCACAGCCTTAGAATTTTAACTTGTCAGCTAATAAATCCCCATAGTTAAAAGCCAGCCCATTTCTGATATATTGCAGCCCGTTTCTGGTATATTGCTTTAACAAACCAAAACAGACCTCATACCAAATACAAAAATTAACTCAAAATAGATCATAGTTCAACAAAGGTGCCAAGATAATTAAATATAGAAAGAATTCTCTTTTAAAACAAATGGTACTGGGACAACTGGATGTCCACATGCAAAGGAATGGAGTTGGTATCTTCCTTACAACATACGTAAAAGTTAACTCAAAATAACAGTGGAAAAAAAAATGATAGACCTAAATGTAAGAGCTAAACCTATTAAGCTCTTAGAAGTAAACACAGGAGTAGATCTTCATCACTTTGTATTAGGCAATGGTTTCTTAGATACTATGGCCCAAAATATAACAAAACCAGATACATTGGACTTTGTCAAAATGTAAAACTTTGGTGCTGCAAGCTATACCATCAAGAAAGTGAAAAAAAACCCACAGAATGGGGAAAAACATGTATAAATTGTGTATCTGATAAGAAACCATATCCAGAGTATATGTAAAGAATTCTTACAGGTCAGCAATAAAAAGTTAGTAATCCTGGTGATGGTAACACCACATCGTGAATGTAGTTAACATCACTGAATTATATATATGAATGCGGTTGGAGGATGCAATTTTATGTTGTATATATGTTACCAAATAAGATGGGGTTTTTTTTAAAGTTAATAATCCGATTTTTAAATTGGGCAAAGGATTTGAATAGACATTTCTCCAAAGAAGATATACAAAAGGCCAATAAGCACATGAAAAGATACTCAACATCATTAGTCATTAGGGAAACAGAAATAAAAACTGCAATAAGATATTACTTCACACCCATTAGGATGGCCATATCAAACAAAAAAAAAATAAGACAAACAGCAAGTATTGGTGAGGATGTGACAAAGTTAGCATTTCCTCAGACATTGCTGGTGGGAATGTAAAATAGTGCAGCCATTTTGGAAAACTCTTTGGGAGTTCCTCAAATGGCTAAACATGGAGTTACCACGTGACCCAGCAATTCAGCCTCTAGGAGTTTACCCAAGAGAGGAAAACCTATATCCACACAAACATTTGTATGCAAATATTCATAGACACATTTTTAACAATAGTCTACAGTGGGAAAAAGTCAAATGTCCATCAGTTGATGGAGAGATCTGTAAAATGTGGAATAATACAATGGAATACTATTCACCCATTGAAAGGAATGAAATACGGATATACCGGCTGCAACATGGATAAATCTTGACAACATCATGTAAATGAAAGAAGCCAGTCACGAAAGGCCACATGTTGTAAAATTCCACTTACATGAAATGTCTAAAATAAGCAAATCTATAGAAGCAGAGAAGATCGAGGGTGACTGTTAATGGGCAGGATATTTGGGGGGAAGTTCCAAAAATGTTCTAAAATTGGATTGTAGTGATGTTGCAAAACTCTGTGAATAGACAAAAAATGTTGAAATGCACACTTGAAATGGGTGAAGGTATGGTCTGAAAATTATATCCCAATAAGCTTTACAAAATGGTTCATAGACCTAGATGCAAAGCCAACTGTAAAATGTGTAGAATAAAGCATAGGAGAAAATCTTTGTGACCTTGCATTAGGCAAAGATTTCTTAATATGACACCAAAAGCACAATCTATCAGAAAGAAAGAAATTGGATTTCATTAAAATTAAACTTCTGCTCTTTGAAAGGTCCTGCTATGAGAATGAGAAAACAAGTTACAGACTGGAAGAAAATATTTGCAAATTATAAATCTGAGTAAGGACTTCTACCCAGAATATATAACAAACGCTCAAAACTCAATAATAACAAAACAAATAACCCAACTGAAAAAAAAAAAACAAGCCAAAGATTTAAACAGACACTTCACCAAAAAGATATATAGATGGTAAATTAGCACAGATTAAAGGGGCTCGGCATCATTAGTTATTAGGGAAATGCAACTTAAAACCGCAATGGGATTCTACCACATTCCTATTAGAATATCCAAAATTAAAACTGACCATACGAAGTTTTGATGAGGATGTGACACAATTGGAACCCTCATCACTGGTGGTGGGAATATACAACAGTAAAACTGCTTTGGAAAACAGTTTTCTTATAAAATTAAATATATACCTATCATATGGCCCAAACATTCCACTCCTAGATATTTACCAATAAATAAAAGAAAGCATGTGTCCATGCAAAGACTTATTGACAAATGTCATAGCATCATCATTCATAGTAGACCAAAACTATAAACAGATCAAGTGCCCGTCAGTAGGAGAAAGGATAAACAAACGGTGGACTTCTGTACAATGAAATACTACTCAGCAATAAAAAGTAACAAATGATCAATAGGCACAGCACCATGGGTGAACCTCCAAGGGATTATGCTACATGAAAGAAGCCAGATGCAAAAGACTACATGCCATAGGATTCCATCTATTTGAAATTCTAGAAAAGGCAAAACTCATCTATAGCGACAGAAAGCAGATGGAAGTTTGCCTGGGGCTAGAGGTGGGAGTGGAATTGACTTCAATGGGGCATGAGGGAACTTTTTGGGGTAATGGAAATATTTTGTGCTTTGATTGGAGGAGTGGTTCTATGGGTGCATGCGCTTGTCAAAACTTACCTGCTTTGTCATACGTTTCTCCAAAAAATTCTTAATCAGTGAATAGTCAATTCTGGAGGAGGGAGAGACCAAGGGTCATTATTCCCATTTTATTGAGATGGAAACTGAGGCAGCAAGCTGGGAAGCCATGGGTCTTCAGCCCTGTCGAACATGGAGGGCCCAGCTACAGGCAGCGCCCTGAAGGCCAGGCTAGTTCCTGAGACCAGCAGGGAATGTGTATGGTGTACATATTGCAGGGAGGGAGAAAAGGGTGAGCAGAGGAAAGAGAGCAATGACCAAACAGTTGCACGCCTCCTCCAGGCAGCCTTTCCATGCTTCCCATCCATTATGGTTCTCTGGGTCCTCTTAACAGCCATTGTGCATATGACCCATGGCTGTGGCTCACTGGGAAAAAAAAATCAGACAGGCGAGAAGAGTGAGCTCTGGTTGGGGCCCCGCTAACTTCATCTGCAAACAGGACAAATCATACACCCCATACAAGTTGTGATCTGAGGAATGAGTGAGATGAAATACTTTGTGCACGCCAAAGCATCATGATTTCCTGTGGCGTGAACAATGTATCCATCTGTTTTAATTTGCTAAAGCTGGCTCTGTGGGCACTAAAACTTTTTCTAAAATGGTTCCCTCTTAAAGGACTCCAGTAAGCAATCCCACCTTGAATGGGTGGAGAAACATCTCTGTGTAAACTACTTAATCCAAAGGTACAACCCACAATTGGGTGGGTCGCATCTCCATGGAAGCAAAGAGATCCCACCCAGTAGTATTGAATGAGAATAAAGAACATGGCTTTTCGGGGTCCACAACAGATTCAAACCGGCACACCACCTGTAACCCTTTTCACTAGATGTCATAGGGCCATGGGTCTTTATGGGATTTCATTAACAGTAAGAAATGCCACTGGCTTCTTGTGCCCACCCACATAAGTCAACACTTCCCCATTCCCACCTGCACTCCCAAAAAGCCTTGACATTGTTTCTGGAAGTCTCCTGAGGCATCTTCTGAACTTCAGGTTTCTCAAAGTCTTCTGCTCTGGTCCCCTCAGGCTGCTGACCTAAGTCCTCCAAAGCTGAAAAGCTCAAGGCACCCAGAGGGATGACCTTACCTTCAGCCTCAGAGCCACATGGAGCTCAGCACGCCTCCACCTCCATCCTACACCACGTTTGTACTCCTTGCCCCCCGTGCCTCAATGAGCCCCTCTGGATGACGTTAGCTGATGCCTGGGGCCTCTCTTTCCAAGGGGCTCAGGCCTAATTCATCCGACATATACTTGGGTGTCCGTATGTTGACTTCTCAGGCAGCCAATAAACCCACATCCGTGCAAACCAACTTACCCAAATCAACAGGAGGCTGCCCATATTGTGGACATAGCCCAGGGGTCACACAGCCCAGGTTCCAGCCAGTTTGAAAGTGGGGTCTTCCCCAGGTACATGAGTTCCTAGCAAGCAGAGCTTTGTCTCACTCCCCACTGCACCCCACATGATGTGCTGAGCCTGGCTGGGTGCCTGTGGGGCTGCCTGACTTCCGAGCTTCCCTGTGAAGGCTCAGCTTGGCTTCTTCCCGATGTGATGTGCTGAGAAGAAGGTAGCAGAGGCTGGACAGGGGCTGAAAGGTCAAGAACCTTCAACAATGACCTTAAAGCTGCTGGTGGAAGGGATTTCTAGAGGCCACCGGTCAGGGCTTAGGTCAGTCTGAAGGAACTGAGAAGTCAGACTGGAAATCCCCTACTGTGTGTGTCCATCTCTGGGTCATTTAGAAACAAGTCTCTGGGCCTGGGGTGGGGGAAGGTCAACTTGCCTAGCCCCTTGTCTCAGTCAGAACTTTAAGCTCTTTCCTCCTGGGAGAAGGGTCCACCAGCTTCCGTGGCATTTCTTGCCTGCCTGTTGTGTGCCCACCACTCCACCTGTATTTGTGACAAGAAACCTGCTGGTTTGGCATCAACAGTCCCATTTTTCAGATGGGAAACTGAGGCTTGGAGAGATTGAGAAGCACTGTCAGGCTCCCACAGTTATTAAGCTGCAATTCGAAGCCAGAGCGGATGTCAGAGCTGCTGCTTTCTCCCCTGCGACCTCAGTTGTTTATTTTATCCACTTGAGTACTTCCTGCTGAGGTTTGAGCCCATCTGCTTGTTTTACCATCATCATCATCACCATCATCATTGTTTCTATCCAAATCTATTGAAGTATCACATATATATAAGAGGATACACAAATCCTAAGACAACAGCTGGGCGAACTTTCCCAATGCAAACCCACCCATCAGCAGCTCCCACCAGGAGCCCCTTTGGTGGCCTTCCCCGGCACCAGTCCCCTAGGGGGAAATGACTCTCCTGAATGATAAAAGCATAGCTTAGTTTGGGTTGTTTCGGAATTTCATACAAATGAGATCCCGCAGTCTGTACTCTTGGTGCGTCTGGCTTTTTCGTTTGATGTTGCATTGTGAGAGTCACCTGTGTCGCTGTGTTCACTTGGCGGCTACACCACCGTTCATTCATCCATCCTAGGACTGATATCCGGGTTGTTTCCTGTGGTTTATCTCAGTTCCTTTGGTTCTGGCTTGGTGTGGATGGAGAAAAGGGGGTCACCCTCCTATGAAAGCAAATCTTAAGTCTCTCCCTCCCTTCTCTTCCTCCACCTAGAGAAGCCCAGCTCCTTTTGTCTTTCCTCTTATCCTCCAAACCCTCAGTAATTCTGAGTTTTCGCTCTCATGCCCTCTGGCAGGTTTTCATATGGATGGAATCCAGGTGAAGGAGATGTGGGCAGCCGGGCGGAGGGAAGGACTTACGGCCACGGGCTGAGAAGTCGCGGTGTCACCTCACGGAGGTGTCCTTTAGGAGATGGGGGTCCATAGCCTTGTGTTCCACAGTGAGGTGGAGGGCAGTGTGGGGAGCTGCAGCAGATTTTCAGGCTCTGCCATGCCTCTCATTCCCCCTCCGCCTGGGGGATGACGAGAGAGTATGGCAGCTCCTGTGTGCTATGCCCAGTCTGCAAAATGCAGATCGGGGCAGCACCAACCTACATTTAACGTGGCTAAAGCTCTCAGAACAGCACCTGGCTCTGCTGCATCTGGGTTCAAACTCTGCTGATGACCTGCCCTGTGACTCTGGCCATGTTTCTAATTCTCCCTGAGCCCCAGTGTTCTCACATGTAAAATGGGAATAGCAGTATCTCCTTCCCGAGGTGGATGTGAAAATTAAATGAGAAACAACCCTGTGCCCGACACATGGTAGAGGCTCAGCCAGTGGGAATTATTACCAAGGATTCCCACTCCAGAGTCTAGGCTCCTTCTCCCTTCCATCCACTCACCACCTGGAGCGCTCAATGGCTAATGGCCTACGGAGCTCAAGTGTTTTCCCTACTGTTACCAAGGAAGTAAAAACAATCACAAAGCAAAGAATTGCTGACGCGTGTCAAAAAAAACTCCCAGGCCCAGTGGGAACTCGGAAGTTCTGATGAGGGCATGAGCAGGGGGTTTCTAAATGTGTACAGACTTCTGAGGAAAGCAAAATGCATTGAACCCTCTATACCTCCTGATTCAACAATTTCACTTCCTGAACTCTATTCTAAATAAATCATCAAAATAGTCAAAGCTTCTTACTTTGAGATGTTCATTATGGAGTTATTAAAAAAAATGAGAAGCGGTGACCTAAAAGTCCCCCATTACGAACTGGTTAAGTAAAGGATGGAGTGTCACTGAGAGGCACATGAGGTAGTCATTAAACATGGTTATGAAGAGTTTAGTGCCTCCAGGAAATTGCTGATGAAGTAGCATTAAGTCAAAAAGGAGACGCAAATGGATATTTATACAGTTATGACTCTGCAAAATAAAGAGAAACATAGCCAAAAGGAAACAGACTTGTTCATGGTGGGCATCATTTATAAAGGCAAAATGTTGGAAACAGTCTAAAAATTCAGCTTAAGAGGTTGGTTAAACTAATTATGGGGTCTCAATATGGTTAAATTCTCAGTAGCTATTATGAAAATGCTGCGTGCTTATATATTAACATAAAATGGTATTTATGATGCACACTGTTAAATTTTTTTTTAAATCAGGTAACATTTACTTTCCAGCCAAGATGGAGTAACAGGGACTAGGTTTATCCCTTTGACCAAAACATTTTGAAAAATGGCCAAGAATATATGAAAAATTATTTCCCGACATTGGACATCAGGCAGTTTAGGACAGTGACTCCTGGAAGCGGGGAGGAAATGAGGTGAGGCCTACTATTTTGTTGCAGCTTACTGCCTGGAGAGGGTTTTCAGGCTTCAGCATAGAGGGGAAGGCGGCAGACCCAGTTTCCCTGAGCTGAGGGCATGGAGCCCAGAGTGGAGGAGGTGGGGTTGGCTGGAGTTCACAGAACAAATTTCTAGAGAGGAAAGAGCTGCACAGAATGATCGTAAGAGACCTGCAGAGGGTCCTCTCCAGTCTTCAGCTGAGCAATGATCATGACACACATGTGGGAATACTACCCAAGGCATGGCAGCAATCCCTGGAGAGGACATGGGGCCAGGAAGAATCTGTGCCCCACAAGCCAGAATGGAAAATCTCAAAATTCAGTGGGGCAAAGGGGAAAATAGCTGGGTCACCAATGTTATTGCCTTGTGTAGTAGGGGAAAATTAGCCTTCCACTAAAGGCTGCTCTGGTCCCACCTAACAAAGCTTGACATGATCAGATGATTCCCAAGTAACTTAATTGCATATGGGAACAATGCTTAAGAATATTCATAGGAATAAACAAATATCCAGCACCCAGTAAGGCCAAATCAACTACCTCTGGCATCCAATAAAATCTACCAGGTTTGCAAAGAAGCAGGAAAGTATGACTCATAAGAAAAAAAAAATCAATCAATAGGCCCAGAAACTATTCAAATGTCCAAAGGAGTAGATAAAGACATTGAAATAGTCATTAAAACTATATTCCACATGTTTGAAAAGGTAGAAGAAAACTTAAGCATGTTAAGTAGAAGCATGGAAGATGTAGAAAAGACCCAGATCAAATTTGTAGAAATGAAAATACAATATGAAATGAAAACTACACTTGGGTTGGATTAAAAGCAGAAGGAAAGATTAGTGAACTTAAAGTAACAGCAGTAGAAACGCTCCAAATGAATCCCAACCATAGGAAACATGAAGAAAACTACACCAAAGCACATCATAATCGAATTGCTTAAAACAGGTGATAAAGAGAAATTCTTAAAAGCAGCCAGACCAAAAAGACACATTACATACAGAGAATTGCAGAACACTTCATGTCGGGAGCAATGCAAGCCAGAACACAGGAGAGCAACATCTTTAAAATACGGAAAGAACAAAACTGTCATCCCAGAATTCAGTACCCAGCAAAAAATAACTTGCAAAAAATAACTTACAAAAAAAGGTGAAAGAAAAACTTTTCAGACACGCAACTGAAAGAATTCATCACCAGCTGGCCTGTGCCACAAGAAATGTTAAAGGAGGTCTTTCACATGGAAAGAAATCTGGATTTACTCAAAAGGAATGAAAAGCACTGAAAATGGCAACTGTGCAGGTTAAGTACAAAAACCAAGTAACAGAGCAGTATTTAGAGCATAGGCCGATTTAAATAGGTATTCTGGATATAATAACCTGTACTGCTCTGTGGTTGTGAGGTGATGAGAGGCTTTTACCCTTATTTTTTATTAGTTATATTGTCTAACTTTAATAAATTAATACCTATTTATACTGAAAATGTTTTTAGAGGAAAGAGGAAAGAAATTTACTAGCATGGTAACAGTGAGTTTTCATTTATTCATTCAACAAACATTTAGTACTATTTCTGCAATTTTGAGGTCTTGGAGCTTCTTTCTGCTTCTTTTCAGTATTTTTCACATTTTCCATAGTGATCATAAAGCTTTTTCATAATTAAATATTAATTAAGCTTAAAAATGTAAAAGAGCCTAAACGTTTTCAGATAAGCTCAGAAAAGAAAAAAAAAATCTTAGCAGCTTTCCCAAGATTCATCAGCCTTGCTGCAGTGATGATTCTGGAAGAAAATCTCTAACACAACCCAATAATCACATGAGATATTGGGAGGGTCTGTCCCTGCCAGTCTCTCTCGCTAGGCTGTGAGCCTTTGAGGGCAGAGGCCATGAATTCTGTTCCCATCTGCAGTCCCAGACCCTAGGACAGCACATGGCACAGGTTGACTTTCCATAAGGTGCTGCTGAATGAATCAATCAATTAATGACTTCAAACAATCCATCAACTCAGGAAGGAAAGCAATCCACCTGTCACAGGTCACTGGTTATTTCCCTAAATCAGCGCTTCTCAAACTTAAGTGTGCGTCAGAATCACCTTGAAAGCCTTTCAAACCCAGACTGCTGGGTCACACCCCAGAGTTTCAGTGGGTCTGGGGAGGGGTGGCAAGAATTTGCATTTCCAACAAGTTTAGTGCTGATGCTGCTTTGAGAACCATGGCCCTGGACAGTCCAACTGACCTAGTCCGATTGGGGGAATAATCAGTGGGACTGGTTTTGCTTTGCAAACTGAGTGTATCTGCAATTTAGCAGGCAGTTTTAGCAGCATCACTTGAAAGACCAGCCACGCGTTTCTCCAGGGCTCCCTGCTGGGTGAGGGCATGAAGCCTGGTCATCTGAAAGCAGGGAATTGTCTATCTGCAATGTCCACTCTGAATGGAACCTCTGGCCTTGTCTACACGTGAGTCCTGACCTCATCTGCTCTCCCCTGCAACCAACCCTGGAGGGGCCCAACAGCCGCTTCCAAGTGGGGAGCAGGTGAGCTTGGAAAAAGAAAAGACACGGACCCCAACCGGTAAGGTCACACTGGGAGCATCCAAGCCTGAAGCAGGAGTTGGGAGCAGGGAACAATTTTAAATGATATGAGCTTGAAGTTCTTAGATAGAATTGGATTGGGATTTTTTTTTAAGGATCTGCCTGGAAGTGCTCTGGGACATAACCAGTATTTCTTCCAGAGCAAGGGCCATCAAACTGCAGCCCACAGGCCAAATCCGCCTTTTTTTTTTGGGGGGGGCGGTGCATAGTCCGGGATCATCACCTGTTTTTGTCAGCAGAGAGCCAAAAACAATTTTCACATTTTTAAATGATTGGAAAAAATCAAAAGAAAAATAATATTTCATGACACGTGAAAATTATGTGAAATTCAAATTTCAGCGTCCATAAATAAAATTTGATTGGAAAAGAGCCACGCTCACTCATTTATGTACCATGTATGGAGGCTTTCACGCTACAAGGACAGAATTGAGTAGTTGCATCGGGGACCAGATGGCCTGAAAAGCTGAAAATATTCATTATCTGGCCCTCTGCAGAAAACGCTTGCCAACCCTGATCTCGAGTGAGGGAAAGATGAAGCCTACAGAGTGAGTTTAAAGAGGTGCCATAAAGTTCTTTCTGCTTGCACTCTGTTGAGGGTGGGTTTATTCAATAAACCAGTTACCCACTTTTTCAAGAGTGCCCATATTTCCCAAACCATTGAGGCCGATTAGAATATTTGCTCTGACCTCCTTCCTGCAGAGACTTGAAGGCAGGGACTATGGTTCATTCATTGCTGCCTCTTTCACCCCAATTCAATGTCTTGCAGCTCAAGGAGCAACAGAATACTTTGATATTTATATTCAGAAGACAGGTGTCCGTCCTGGCTCTGCCCCTTCAAGCTGTGTGACCTTGGCCAAATCACTTAACCTTTCTGAGCCTCCGGTACTTCATCCCGTGATGGTTTGAAGCTGAATGGACCCCGGAAAAGATCATGTTCCTAAAGCTAGTCCATTCCCGTGGGTGTAAACCTGTTGTGGGCTCTGGACCCATTGTGAGTAGGATCTTTTGGTGAGTAGAATCTTAACTTAGCCGAGATGGAACCCTACCTCATTCAGTGTGGGTCTTAATCCTCTTACTGGCGTCCTTTATAAGAGGATGAGAAACAGAGAAAAGAGCTAGAGAAGCCGTGAGAGAAGGGCACGCAGAAACAGAGAGGAAGCCACTGAAGCCAGAAACTGGAAGCAACGAAGCCCAGGAGAAAAGGGAGAGACCAGCAGGCATCACCATGGGCCTTGAGGATCCCTGGTCCTCAGGGAAAAAGCATCGCCTGTTGATGGCTTGATTTAGACATTGTCATGGCCTCAGAACTGTTAACTTGTAAGGTAATAAATCCCCATTGTAAAGCCCAACCCCTTACCCTGGTATATTGCATTTTGTCAGCTTTAGCAAACCAAAACATCCTGATCTGTAAAATGGGGTATGGCACTATTGACCCCCGTATAGTCATGATGTGAAATGAAACAACGGGTGTGGATATCAATGGCAAACTCTAAGGCATGATACAGATCATGACCAGTGGTTAAAATTCCAGTTTTTTCCCTTAGCACATCTGAAAGTAGAAGCTGGTTCTTATCCTTTCAGGACATCAGATTCTCAAATATGCACATCCCCGGTCAAACGTCAAATCGGTCCACTGTACCAATTGTTCTGTTTCTGATGAGCGTGAAGGGGGTGAGGACGGGAGTCACAACGGCTAATGGTTATTGGTCTCTAGCTATGGACCAGGCCCTGTTCATGCATCATCTCATTGGAGATGATTCAGGAGAAACAAAGCCATGGAGCTAAGCAACTTCCTCCAATCTGAGCAGCTTGGATGTTGGGAAGGCAAGGTTTCAGCCCGGCAGTCTGGGCTTGGACTCCACCTCTCCAACTCTCTCAGAGTGATGGGTACTGGACGACAGCTTCCAGAGGGCAAAAATCCATGCAGACCTGACCTGGTCTCTTCAATCTTCACAGCAGGCAGGGCGAGGGTATCATCCCCATTTTACAAACGAGGAAACTGAGGCTCTTAGAGGTGAAGAATTGCCCAGGGCCCTCCAGCAGGAAGCAAAGGAACTCGGTCCACCGGTTCCCCAACCCGCACTACGGGATGTACCCTGGGACCCTGGACGTGTCCAGAACAACTTGCAGCCAGGTTTTCAAGGCCTCTTTGCAGCACCAGCATCATGGCTTCTCTCCCTGTAGGGAAGGTCTCCTGGAATCAGCGAAGGACTGTGGTCCTGTCTATTTTTACTCCTGCACAAGTAATACCAGTAGGGGACAGGGCTCGGGGAGGCAGCCACTCGGTCCATCAAGAGCTCAGATCCAGAAGGTTGTTTTTAGGGCAACCCACTGCACAGGTGAGAATGACCACTGAGCACCTCTGATGCAGGTGTGTCAAGAAATCGTCAGACATCTTATTTGTCTGCTGTTTAATCATTTTGCATGCAGATTATTTTCTCACAGATGAGACCGTCAGTTGGTTGATCAAGTCAAGGAACAAAGGTGAAAACAGAATTTAAAAGTGAGAGAGAGGAAAATCAAGAAAACAAACAAACAACTCCCAGCATTCTGGGAACAGTGACTTGCGCTTGCACAGTTTTTTGGGTGAACTGATTAGGTGGCCATGAAGAGCCTGGGCAGGATGTCCTTGAACATGCCATCTAAAAGTATCAGAGAAAACTGATTTTATGTTCATAGACTCTCCATCAAACCCTGAAAGATTATTGGTGGAGCCTTCTTGGTAGACAGTCTCTCTGTCTTTTTTTTTTGTAGGTTGTATGGTAGAGTCACATTTCATTCTTTTTCTTTTTCCATGTGAGTATTCCATTATCGCAGCACCGTTTTGTTGAATTTTTTCTTATTTGTTTGTTTTTATTGGTTTCTTTGTCTGTTTGGGAAGTGCATGGGCCAGGAATCAAACCCCAGTCTCCCGCGTGGCAGGCGAGAATTCCACCACTAAGCTACCCTTGCACCCCCTATAGATGGTCTCTTTGTAATGCCTGCTGGGTGCCCTGCCGCCAGCACCTCCTCTCAGTTAGGCTGGATCTGCACCATTGGCCTCGTTAGGATTCTCATGTGTATACTGGGGCAGATTTCCCACTGGGCAAATTGCCGGCACATATCAATTGCCTTCAAATTTTGTATGTGCTTTGACTCAACAAGTCCACTTTAGGAATGAGCCTATGAAAATAATCCTGGACCTGCATTGAGATTTAACTTCAAGGGCTCCTTTCACTGTGTGGTCTAGAATAGTCAAAATTTGGAAATAACCCGTATGTCCATTAACAGGGGATTCCTTAAATGAATAGTATAGCGGTGTATGACATACTAGGCTACCTTCAAATATGTAACTGCAGAATATTATTTAATGACATAGAAATATGTTCAAGATGTACAATGTACAAATTTTAAAAATGTTTTTGCATGAGGAAGAACAAAGGAATGTCATTATTGCAGGGTGCTGAAAATAGATGGTAATTAATATTTTAAAATGACACCCTATGTGTTAGACTAAAGCAAAAAATGTTTATTTGTTACAAAATTTATATTTTGGCTAGTGCATTTCCTAATATAACTTATGTAGATAGTTTGATTGAACGCCATAAGTACTTGGAATCTCAGGTAGGACATGAGATTTTGTTGGTTTGTCCAGGGTGATGCCCCAATGAATCCCAGATTGATTAGATCAGTGAGTGGAAAAGTATCTGCAAAGCCCCCTTTGGGGAATGGTGAGAATGGGGAGAAATTCAACTTCCCCAAGTTGAATTCTTGATTACTCACAAGCAGTGTGGACAACCAAAGCTATAGGCTGAGCCCCCAATCTTGGGGTTTGTTCATATGAAACTTAACCCCACAAAGGATAGGTCAAGTCTATTTAAAATTAGGCCTAAGAGTCACCCCCAAGAGAGCCTCTTTTGTTGCTCAGATGTGGCCTCTCTCTCCAGCCAACACGACGAGCAGTCTCACCACCCTCCCCCTCTCTGCGTGGGACATGACTCCCAGGGGTGTGGACCTTCCTGGCAATGTGGGACAGAGATCCTGGAATGAGCTGAGATTCAGCATCAAGGGATTGAGAAAAACCCTAGAACGAGCTGAAAATTAACATCAAGGGATTGAGAGAACCTTCTTGACCAAAAGGGGGGAGAGTGAAATGAGACAAAATGTCAATGGCTGAGAGATTCTAAACAGAGTTGAGAGGTTATCCTGGAGGTTATTCTTACGCATTAAGTAGATATCACCTTGTTGTTCAAGATGTAGTGGAGAGGTTGGAGGGAACTGCCTGAAAATGTAGAGCTGTGTTCCAGTAGCCATGTTTCTTGATGATGATTGAACAATGATATAGCTTTCACAATGTGACTGTGTGATTGTGAAAACCTTGTGTCTGATGCTCCTTTTATCTACTATATCAACAGATGAGTAGAACATATGGAACAGAAATAAATAATAGGGGGAACAAATGTTAAAATAAATTTAGTTTGAAATACTAGTGATAAATGAAAGCGAGGGGTAAAGGGTATGGTATGTATAATCTTTTTTTTTTCTGTTATCGTGTTATTTCTTTTTCTGTTGTCTTTTTATTTCTTTTTCTAAATCGATGCAAATGTTCTAAGAAATGATGAATATGCAACTATGTGATGATATTGAGAATTGCTGATTGTATATGTAGAACGGAATGATATGTTAATATTTTTGTTTGTTGTTAATTTTTTTAATTAATAAAAAAAGAAATATGTTCAAGCCATATCAATAAATGAAAAGATTGACTGCAAAGTACTACATATGACATTTTCCTAATTTAGCCAGGTGAAAGTATGGGATTTGCATTATATTACATTATATTGTATTGTATTGTATTCTATATATACATAGAAATAAGACACAGAAGGATATACACCAAAATATTAACGGTGCTTAATGGATTCAAGGGGTGATTTTAATTTCTTCTCGTTTGTATTTACCAAATTTTCTACACTGTTTTTTTTTTTTGCAATCAAAAAAAAAAAGGTAATAAAAATAAGTAAATAAAATTTCCCAGCACCAAGAAAAGAGGAAGCAGAGGGGGGCACATGGTGCCTCTACCGGAGCTGGGCTGGGGTGGGCTGGGAGGTGCGTCTTATTAAGGGGTGGCCTGTATGGAGGGACCACCAGCAGCTGCCTCCACTGGTCTCGGCAGCATCATGGAACTTCCCCTGCTGTATGTGCTGGCGGTGCTGGCAGGTGAGTGGGGTGTTTGGACCCACAGCTGGGAAAGGAAGGGGGTGGGGTGTGCACGGGCCTGAGGCACCCCTTCCTAGGCTGGGCTGCTGCTCTGATCCCCAGTGCCCCAGTCCTGCAACCCTCCGCCCCCTGCAAACAGCCATCAGTGGCTTCCGTCCCCTAGGACAGTCCTTAGCTAGGAAGCTCCGGGCTGCCAAGCCATGTCGGGCCGCGATGCTGATCAGGGTGAGAGGCAAGAGATTGGAAGTGGGCTCACACCTGGGTGCTTTGGGTACTCGTTGCAGAAATGGGATGTGCCCATCAAACGCTGCTCACTCCTGCGCCTGTGGCTGAGTAACAGCCCCTTGCATAAAGCCAGCACCCTGTATTTTTAAAACCTGTTCATGCTCAACCTGGGAAGGGGCCTCCATTGAGCTTTGGTGGAGTGAAGGCTGTTTCCATTCACTCTCTAACAGATCAAATGTAGTAACGGGTTGTTTGCAAATTGGCATTTTTGTTACTTGATCCACCTGGGAACGTTATTTGTAAAAGGATTTTGCTTTGTTAAGTGTGGTTTTATGACCTCTTGGGACTCTCAGATTCTCAAGCAGAACGCATCTCCAGAGTTGCAGTGAGAATCATGAGGAAAAAGACAATCAAGCTACAATTCAAATCTCAGATGGTCCACAGGAGACATAGTGTAGAGTTAAAATCCACAGAGGCTTCCGCACTCATGTGCTGGCCCCGCTTCTCTATCCCTGCCTGACAGACGGCCACCGCCCCCTTGCAGGATTGTTACATGGACTCTACCGTACTTTCAGAAGCGTTTTTCAGTAGTAAGTAAGTCATAGCTTAGCCTACACATGTGCTCAAGAGGTGGGAGCAATATATCAGCAGTAAGGAACACGGAGGAGGTCTCCAGCCCCCTTGGTAGTAACTGAGCACAGGAAAAGTTCTCAAGATAGGATCTGCTGACAAGACAGGCAGGTTCCACAAAGCCGTCATACCCACCGACTGAGCTGTTTCCCAGGCTTGTTTTTCCTTGCTGTTAAATGATAAAAAATACAATCACCCCAAAGCAATCTGAATCAAAGCTGAATGTCTTGCTTGCCTGGCAAGGGTGACTGCCTCATTCAGGCATGAGTTTAGTGGGTGTGTTTCTGAGCCGAAATTGAAAGAGCTGGATTGGGGGGGTGTGGAGTGGGTGGGGAAAGGCAGGACACACCCCGATGGGCAGGAAGAGATGTGAACTTCCCTTTGCAATCGGTGCCGTATCAGTACCTGGGAGTAATGGGTGGGGTGTGGGTGCTTTCAGTGGGGCTCAAGCATTCCTCAGTGTTTCTCTCTCTCTCTCTCTTTTTTTTTTTTAACTTTTTAAAAATTGTGTAATATTACATATATACAAAAAAGCAATACATTTCCAAGCACATTTTAACAAGTAGTTATAGAACAGATTTGAAACTTGGGTATGGGTTACAGTCCCGCGATTTTTTGGTTTTTCTTCTAGTTGCTCCAAGACACTGGAGACCAAAAGAAATATCAATATAATGATTCAGCAGTCATACTCATTTATTAAATCCTATCTTCTCTTACATTCCTCCTCTTTTTTTTTCTTTTTTTTGTGATAAATAACATATATACAAGAAAGCAATACATTTCAAAGCACCTTGCAACAATTAGCTGTAGAATAGATTTCAGAGTTTGGTATGGGTTACAATTCCACAATTTTAGGTTTTTCACTCTAGCTACTCTAAGATACTGGAGATTAAAAGAAATATCAACATAATGGCTCAGCAATCATACTTGTTTGTTAAACCCTACCTTTTCTGTATAACTCCACCATCACCTTTGATCTTTCTCTCACTCTTTAGAGGTATTTGGGCTATGCCCATTCTAACTTTTTCATATGTTGGAAGGGATTGTGGCTTATATGGGATTGGGGGATAGAACTAGCTGATGTTCTGTAGAGGCTGGTCCCTCTGGGTTTTAGGAGTTATCTGGTCCAAGGACTCATTTGGACATTGTAGGTCTCTGGAAAGTTACCCTAGTACATGGAACCTTTGTAGAATCTTATGTAAAGCCCTGGGTGTTCTTTAGGATTGGCTGGAATGGTTTTGATTGGGGTTTGGCAAGTTAGGATAGGTAGAAATGTCTAACTGAAGCTTGCGTAAAAGTGACCCAGAGTAGCCTCTCGACTCTTTTTGAACTCTCTCAGCCACGGATACCTTATTTGTTACCCTTCTTTTCCCCTTTTTGGTCAGGATGGCATTGTTGATCCCACAGTGCCTGGGCCAGTCTCATCCCTGGGAGTCATCTCCTATGCCACCAGGGAGACTTTCACACCTGGATGTCAAGTTCCACCTCAGTGTGGTTTCTCTGTAACATCCCACACAGCTGGAGCCACCAGGGCAGACAGGGGAGGGGGCGTGGAGGCACAAGTTGAGCACCACTGGGGGTACAACATGCCTGCCTGCTCCAGACACCCCCCGAGTCACTTACAGTGACAGCCCAAGGCCCCCTGCTTGTGAGCTCATCATTTGTCCACCACGCAAATCCCTCCCAACTCCCCCCACCCCTAAATCCCAAGGTGGAGCTGGTTGGAGCTCTGGGGGCTCAATCCCATTTGCCCCTTCCTTCGTTTGCATCAGTATAGCATTTACTTGAGGTCGGGAGGCTCCACTGAGGTGGGAGGGTGGGTGTCCCCAGCTGGGTCTTCCTTGGACTCTGGGTTCTTGAATCTTCTCTTGAGGTTGCACAAAATGCACATTTCAGTGCCCTAATCTTGTCTGTTTCTCCCAACCACTCCCCTGAATTCATCGACTTAAAATATTTTATTTCTCTTAACTCAATATAATGTATTCTGCCTCCCAATAAAATACATCCCCTTAGGATCTATTCTAACCACCAGCAGCTATTATGACCCAAATGAAAATATGCACGAAAATCATTGGTTTCTAAGCCATGCTGCCTCCCAAGGAAGTCAGGTGTTCTTTCCTAGGTAGGTTTCTCTCGGGAACTAGAGGTTGGGTGTCCAGGAAGAAGGGTGAGTCAGCATAATTCTCCTTTTCCACAGGGTGGGATATCAGTGCCCGGAGACGCAGACTGGAACCAGACTGCCTTGGGTTTCAAATCTGGCTCCTCCATTTCCAGCCAGTTACAGAGCCTCAGTTAGCTCATCTGTAAAATGGGGAATCAAAATTCATTGAACCAATGTTGGCTTCTTAGTTTTGACAAACGTACCACAATTGTGTAAGATAAGAACATTAGGGAAAACAGGTAAGGGAGGGCTATTAGGAACTCTTTGAAGTGTCTTTCCAAGTTTTCTGTAAATCTAGAATTATTCCAAAATAAAAAGTTGTTTTTAAAAGAAATGGTATGCATCTCATAGAATGGATTCAATCAATTAATACACGGAAAGACCTGTTGGGGCCTGAGACATAGTAAATACTTGATAACTGTTATCATAGTTTAACACAGTAGCAGCTGTCATCATTTTACCATCATCATCCAAGGTCACAGGCAGTCATCTGGGATTTCTCTCCTTTCCTTGTGGCTGGGCTGCTGGGCAGGTGTGATTCCCACCCACGGCGGAATCCTAAACCTTAACAAGATGGTCCGGCAGGTGACGGGGAAGGTGGCCTTCTTCTCCTACTGGCCCTACGGCTGTTATTGCGGACCCGGCGGCAGAGGCCAACCCAAAGATGCCACGGACTGGTAACCCCCCAGGGCCCCGGGGACGCTCCTGGGGCAGCATTCCCCCTCACATCCTGTCCCAGGACCCTCTTCCTTCCTCCCCACCTGTGCTTTCACTTAGTGAGTATTTGTGGAGCACCTAATTGCTAGGAACTCCACTGTGCTGTCCTAGCACTAGTCTTCTAGAAGGTTCCCCAGAGTCTCTGAAGGCCTTCCCTTTGCACCATCACCATAACAACCCCTCCACCCCCACATCGCACATCCAGTTTTAAAATACCCCACCTCTCTTTGCCATTTTCTCATTTGATCTTTACAAAAAGTTTGGGACTAAGCCAAAGAGAAAGGAGCCAGTTAGGCTCAGAACACATCTGTACTCTATCACTTCCAGGCGATGTGACTTTGGGCAAGAGGCTTGACCCCCTGAGCTTTGTTTTCCTCATCTGTGAAATGGGGGTAATAGTACTACCTCCCTCACAGGATGGCGGGAAGGATTAAAAGAGAATGTGCTTATTAAGCGTGCATCTGGCACATGGTGAGCGCATGGGACATGTTAGCCCTCTTGATCAGCTTGACCCTCCGAGGTGGGCATGGGGGCTTCTCCTCCGGGGCAGGGGAAGCCAGACCCGAGTCTGCCGAGAGCCTGTGCAGCTGTGGGCCTGGCCTCCCCTTCCCTTCTGTCACCCCCACTCCAGGTGCTGCAGGGTCCATGACTGCTGTTACAACCGCCTGAAGAAGGAGCAATGCCACATCTACACGGACCATTACAAATACGCCTTTTCCCAGGGTGACATCCAGTGCTGTGAGTGCCTCAGCCTTGGGGTCGGATGTGGAGGAGGGGAGTTCTGGCACTCACCGTGCCTTCGTGCGCTGTGCCAATGCACAAGCCCCTGGACCTCTCTGTTCCCATGGGCTGGAGAAGGGGCTGAGATGCCCCATGGAAGGGAGCAGCCCCTCCCTCGTGCAGCCCCTCAGTGCATCAGAGGCAGCCTGGCCCAGCGGAACAGGCATGGCCAAAGCCAGGTGGACTAGCCTGGTGACCTTAGGCACATAGCTTAACCTCTCTGAACCTCAGTTTCCTCTTCTGTATACTCAGATAATAACCCTTAAAGTTGTTGCAAGAATCAAAACAAAAGCAGATGGCACACGCACTCATATCGTATCTGCTCAGTAAATGACTCTGGCTACCGAGATCAGTATTACTTTCATCATTACTGCCCTTCGTACCAGTGCACACGCGGGGAAGCCGTGTTACTCTACATCCTCTTCACAGAAGAGGAAACCAAGATTCGAATGGGGAGTGTTTGCCAGGCGTCCCACAGCTGCAAGGGACAGAGCCTGGGCTTGAACCCTGGTCCCCAGGCCCCAGGGCCCATGCCAGCAGCCCCAGTATGGAGACGGGTGCCAGGTCCAGGGCTGGGAAGCCAGACAAAACTCATCACAGCAGTCACTGTTTACTGAGGACTTAAGAACCATAACAACAATATCCACAGCAACTGAGCTCCTACCATATCCCAGGGAAGGTGCTAAGTGCTTTGCCTTCTTACTTTTATTTAATTCACATGACGGCCCCCTGGGACAGCTCTTCTCATTATCTCCATTTTATGGACAATGAAACTGAAGCACACGGCCATCCCACCTGCCTCAGAGCCTTTGCACATACTGTTCCACCTGCCTGGAGCATTCCCTTCCTGACCGCAGCTTTCCCTTGGCAGAGCAGACCCTTAAGATCTCAGCTCAAATGGCTCTTCCACAGAGTCAGGCCCCCTGTTTTATGATCCCAGAGTCTGCATCGCACCGTACTTTCTTTTGGTGATTCTCTAACACCTGCGTCCCCCACTGGGATGCAGTTCTCACCAGGCAGGAGGCATAGCTGCTGTGCTCAGAGCTCTCTGCCATGCAGTAGGTACGCAGCAGTGTTTACTAAATGGATGATTAAACAAATCAAGGAGCGATGGCATGCAGGGAGGTCATGGCCCGTGCCCAAGGTCACACGGCTAGAGTCAAAGCAGCTGGGATGCCTGCCCAGGGCCCATCTGCGCCATCGCTGGGGAAGGCCTGTGCTGCCTTCCAGGCCCCGAGATGCACACCTGGCCCTGTCTCCGGAAGGGACAGACACAAGCTCCTCCTCTGCTCTGCCCACAGCTGCCAGGGGGAACTGGTGTGAGAAGCAGCTGTGTGCCTGTGACAAGGAGGTGGCCTTCTGCCTGCGGCGCAACCTGGACACCTACCAGAAGCACCTGCGTTACTATTGGAGGCCCCACTGCAAGGACCAGACCCCCGAGTGCTAGGGAGTTCCCCACCCCCCCATCTGTCTCCATGTGCCACGCCTTGTTCCTCGGCCGTCTGGAGTCCTACACGCTGGCAGGATTGCTGACACCCCCACTCTGGTCCTGAACCAGCTGGGCTCCTTTAAAACGCTACCTGGGGGTGGGGGTTCTCAAGGCTATGCCTGGCTCCCTGCCACGGCCACCCCCTGGCCTCCTGACCCCAGGCTCATCCCCTTCCCCACACTCACCAAGCTCAGCCTCGGTGACCTCTCCAAAGGGCAATGTTGATCTTTCTGTCCACATTACTCACCCTCCTAAAACCTGGGGTGCTCCATGGCACGAGCTCCTCCTCATGCCCGCATGGTCTGGCCCTGTGCCCAACTCCCCACTGAGGCTTGGAGACCCTTGTTGGGGGCACCCAGGATGGCCTTGGTCTCGGTCACATCCCTGGTGCCCAAAGCAGTGCCCAGGACTGAGACGGGCTCAGCAAGTGTCCCTTGAGGGCAGGTCCAATGCCAGCTATACCACCCACCAGCCTCGAGACCTTACATGAGGAATCTGTTTCCCCAGGAGCACAGTTAAGATGAGAATAAGAAGGGGTCAGTATAAATATTAAATAAGATGAACATCTGTGAAGCTCTTAGCCCAGTGCCTGGCACCGGTAAGGCCTCTTTAAGTGTCACCTGTACTGTTACTGTGGTTGTTTTGTAGGGGCCAAATCCAAAGGCACCCCCAAGAGAAATCGGGAGGAGGGAAGGTTCATCAGTGTTCCCCTCTTCCTACCCAACTCCTCTCTCCCTTCCACACTCATGTGTAACCTGTGCAGCCATTAGCATCAGATACACAATCGCCATTTATTCAAGAGGTCCCACCAGGAGCTGTCACTCCCGTCTGCCCTTCAGAGTGGCCATGTGCCAGGGACTGCGGCTTTGCGAAAACGTTGCTGATACCAGCGTTGGCGGAGGGGAGGGGAGGACAATATCATCCCCACTTCATAATTGAAGCTGAAACCCAGAGAGGCATTGGAAACCGCCTGAGATCCCATACCCAGCAAAAAGCAGAGCCACAGTGCTGCCACCACCCTCTCCCCATTCTGATCTCTGGAACTTCATCCTGTTGGTATCAGTCCGAAAATTGTGGCTCAGTGGACTTAAACATTAAGAACTGTTATTATCTCATATGATAAGAAGTCTAAAGGGAAGTTGGCTCAACGTTCTGCTGTCATAAGGTGGCCTGACTGCTCTCCCGCAGCCCCGATATGTTGGCCTTGTCTTCTGGGTGCCGGCTCCTCATGGCCTCAGGATGGCTGCACGGTTCCAGACACCTCCCGCCAACCCCGTCATTGACACCTTGAGTTAGCGTGGTACGTTTG
>PVIY010004394.1:49282-103492 GCA_004026745.1 Myrmecophaga tridactyla
GCCACCTGGAATGAGGGTGGCAGACAGGAGGGCACAGGCACTGTTCTTCCTGCTTCCGGCTCTGCACCAGCAGTGCCCACTCACTTCCCCACCACAACCGCGGGAACCGGTATTGTTTCCAGCAGTCTGCATTGTGCAGAAACTAAAACTGGGAGGCTGAGTCACTCGCTGATAATGTGGCAGGGCTGGGATTCGAACCCAGGTGTCTCTGGCTCCGGGCCCGGTGCCACCCTGCCTCCCACGTTCTTTACCGGGGCAGCGGGTGACTCAGCCCCGGGCACCCCCCAGGAGGATCAGCCATGCCCGCGACATTGAGATGAAGGTGGGATGTGACAAAGACAGGAAACTAGGGAGAACGGGTAGCAAGGAATAATCAACTGACAGCAATAAGAGAACTCCGAGTCCTCACGTTGGTAGGGCTGTTTCCAACCCATTGGCTCTCCCATCCTCCTGGCCACTAGATCCAGTGTTCCACCTTCAGGGCCCAGCCAGGGGCACAGCGGAGGAAAGAAGCCTCCTCCTAGTCCCTGCCTGTTTCTACAGCTGGATCCTTTCTCCAAACATCCTTTGATCCCCTACTCTATTATAATTCTCTGCTTCTTAATCATTTACTCATCCAGTCATTTGTTTATCTCACCCCAGCACTTGGTGGAGTCGACTCCAGGAAGGTGGGAGGAGCCCCAGCACCCCACTTCCAGGACAGTGACGGGCGGATGCGCATGACGGATGATATGATGAATGAATGAGTGAGTGAATGAATGAATAAATGAATAAGGAGGACAAGGAAAGCTTATCTTGTTTCTCCCAGTTGTGATACTTCCCAGCTGTGCTACCTCAGATTAGTGGTTGACATCTCTGATGCTCAGTTTGTGATCAATAAAATGGGGTGATAAGGCCTACCTCTTAGGATTGTTTATGATTTCCAGGAAAGGGACTTTTTGAACAACCCCCTTCTCTTTCCTAAGGGGCTTTTCCTGTTGGGAGTAGGCTGAGACAGGTGGAAGGGGTGGGTGGGCAGATTGGAGAGGGCATGTTCGGTTACCTCCCAGCCCCTCCCTCAGGACTTTCGGCAACCAGCTCTCCACCCTCAGCCAGGGGCCTCTGCAGTAGGGTCACAGTTCACTCTCCAGCTGCCTAGTCCAGGGCCCGGGAGGCAGGACGGGGCTGGGGCTGGAAGTCGAGGCACTCCCCTTCCCCCGGAGACTGCAGGTACGGCTGGTGCTGGCTGGGCTGTCAGCCTGCGCTAAGTGCCCCTGCCTGACCCCCAAACACTCCAGGTCTGGGAACCGCAGGGTAGAAGGAGGAGATAAAAATTCAGCCCTGGTGGCTTCCGGCTTCCTGAGAGGGAGATGGGAAAATTCCATTTTCCGGTGTCCCCCGAGCCGAGACCTTATGTGCATTTGTCCATTGCCGCCTCACCTGGATGGCTCTGCAAGGTGGGCCCCTTGTCCCCATTTTCTAGAGAAGGGAACAGGGAACACTCAGCATGAAGAGGCGGAGGCCTGGCAAGGGTAAGCAAACCGCATGCGGCCGGGTGGACGAGAGCCCCTGGGGGAGCATGTTTGAAAGGCAGGTTCTTGGGCTCCACACCCACAAGTCTGACCTCAGAGGTCTGGAGTGAGGCCCAGGAACCTGTATTTTTTTAAATTAATTTTTTAATTAAAAAAAAAAATAACAACAAACAGACACAAACATTCTTAACATATGATCATTCTGTTCTACATATATAATCAGTAATTTACAATATCATCACATAGTTGCATATTCATCATCATGATCTTTCTTAGAACATTCGCATCAATTCAGAAAAAGAAATAAACAGACAACAGAAAAAAATTCATACATACCATACCCCTTACTCCTCCCTTTCATTGATCACTAACATTTCAATCTACTAAATTTTAACATTTGTTCCCCCTATTATTTATTTTTATTCCATATGTTCTACTCTTTTGTTGATATGGTAGATAAAAGGAGCATCAGACACAAGGTTTTCACATTCACAGAGTCACATTGGGAAAGCTATATCATTGTTCAATCATCATCAAGAAACATGGCTACTGGAACACAGCTCTACATTTTCAGGCAGTTCCCTCCAGCCTCTCCGCTACATCTTGAACAGCAAGATGATATCTACTTAATGCGTAAGAATAACCTCCAGGATAACCTCTCAACTCTGTTTGGAATCTCTCAGCCATTGACACTTTATTTTGTCTCATTTCGCTCTTCCCCTTTCTGGTTGAGAAGGGCTTCTCAATCCCTTGATGCTGAGTCCCAGATCATTCTAGGATTTCTATCCCACGTTGCCAGGAAGGTCCACACCCCTGGGAGTCGTGTCCCACATGGACAGGGCGAGGGCGGTGAGTTTGCTTGTTGTGTTGGCTGGACAGAGAGGCCACATCTGAGCAACAGAAAATGTTCTCTTGGGGGTGACTCTTAGGCCTAATTTTAAGTAGGCTTGACCTATCCTTTGTGGGGTTAAATTTCATATACACAAACCCCAGGATTGGGGACTCAGCCTATTGCTTAGAAACCTGCATTTTTAACAAGCTGCTGCTTCTGGCCACAGACCACATCCCAGAAAGGACATGGGCCCTCTCTACTCCATCAGGGGGTCCCCAGCCCCACTGCCATGCTGGCCCCATTGGCTTGGTGATTCCAGGGTGTGTCCAGCCTCTGTGGTACAGCTCCCAGGCTGGAAGCTCGGCCTGTGTTCCAGAGCATGCTCCACTCCCGGGTCTTGAGCTATCAGCTTCCGAGGCTCACAAAGGCAAGGAGGTGAGGCCTGACTGCCCGAACCCCAGCCCTGCCCGTCACCTTCCCAGAGTCTGGTTCACCCAACGAGACTACCTGTGCATTGGTTACTTCACCACCTTTATGTTTTACTTTTCTTAATCTAAATAGATATATTTAAAAAAGAAATTTATATCACTATGGTATAGGGAAAACTGGCACTGCTTGCCATAAATAGGAGACCATAAAAATAAATTCAGGGAAAAGACCACTCATTAAATGGAGGCAGGGCCCAGAGGTGGGAACTCTGTCTTGCTGGAGTCTGAAAAATTGAGAAACAATTGAAAAGGAAATGGCTCGGCCACTGTGTGAAGCAATGTTATCTGTAGTCCCTGGGAAGTCCCCCGCCTGGGTGGGGGAAACGGCAGAGGCAATGATGCTAGAGGGTCGTGATCGCACCGAATGAGGCACCTCGGGGCTGCCCAGGGAGCTGGAGCGCGGTGGAGAACAATGCGGGCGGAGGCAGACGGCCCAGGCCCTGGACCCAGCCCTTTACTCCTTCACTCTGTGGCCTCACACAAATGACCCTTCCTCTCATGCCTGCAATTCCCATCAATGCCAAAGTGACCGAGGCAGGGGGGTTGGAGGGAAGTTCATGTCAAAAGGGAAAAAAATAAAACAAGATGCATGACGGTGTGTCCGTCTTGCCCCGGATGAAAGGAAACACTCGAACGTAGCAGTCACCTGTACGGGCTCCAGTGTCTCCCACACGGGGAGGGGGTTGCCAGCCCCTGAGCCCCAGCTGTGGGGTCTTGAGCACAAGCCAGTGAACCTCTCGGAGCCTCAGTTTCTTAACCTATGAAATGGGACCATAACTCATTAAGTGTTGTGCTCACTGCGGGACAGAATGACAGAGCCTTTGGAGAGCACTTAGCGCCTGGCTTGGCAGGTAGAGGGCCCTGCGGGGGGCCCAGGCAGCTGCTATCGCTGTGCCACGGCTGCTGTGCAGATGTTCCCGCTGGCATCACCCTCTTCTTATTGACATTTTCTTCCTTTCCCCGCAGGGCTCCTCCTCTCCAGGAACAGCTAGCTCGGGCTCTACGGAATCATCAAGCAGGCCCTGGGTGGTGGCCCCCCTCAGCTATCCCACCTAAGGCTGTGACTATGGCCGGGGGCTCTAGGGTCAGCCCATGGATGCCACTGACAGGTAACTCTCCCCTTCTGGGTGAGCAGCTGGGGTCTGGCTGAGGACCTGCCATGGCGCCGTCAGCCCCAGAGCCTCCAACTGGAGCAGGGGGTGGCTGTACTGACAAGGCCACCTTTCCTTGGCGGCACGGGGGGGCTCTGGGCTTCACACCTCTCTGTACCCAGCTGTCGCACCTGGTCCTTCACCTGTCTGTGCCCGGGTTGCTTCAACAGGTTGGGTAAAGGTAGCACCTTCCTCCTGGGGTTGGCATGAGGACCGTGGACCCATGGGCGACGCTTGGGGCTCTGCTCTGGGGCCTGCCCAATGGTGTCAGGCACCAGTTGAGCCTCTGGGGCACAGAAATGAACTAGGCCCCGTCCCAGCTGTCCAGGGCTTCCCAGGAAGCTGAGGCCACCAGCCACTATCCGCCAGGAGCTGCCGGGTCGGCCCCAAGCTTCAGGGTCTGAGAATCTGTCCTGGCTCCACCATAAACTTGTACAGACTTGAGGAAAACATTTTACTCTCCTTGCCTCAGTTTCCCACTTTGTAAACTGTGGGAGGCTCATATTGTGAGGCTCAAATTGGATAATGAATTTGAAAATACTTTGCAAAGCACAACATGTTAGAAGACTCCAAGGCCTTCCACAGGGGGAGGATCTGTAAGCTGAAAACTTATTGGAACTTTAATTTGCTGAGCCCCATGATAGCACAGCTCTCTAGATAAAGAGACACCCAGAGACGATAATAACAGGTTCAAAGTTTACAACCAAGTTTATTTGAAACCTGAGTAAACTCGGCGTCCAGCAGCTGGTTTACTTTGATTTGTAAGAAACCAATTACACAACCTCCCAAATTTACTGAGTCAGCAGTTTTAGAATTGATGACTCCAGTTTCTAGATATGGCAACCGAGCAATTTACAGATTCTCTGAATCAGGACTTTTGGGCCTTGATAAATGAGTTGTTTTCCAGTTCCTAGAATGTACGGTTTGGGACATGATGGATAGGTGAATTCCAGATGGGACTTTTCTTTTTTTCAAGAGTCATCTCACTGTTCCTGCAGCTCCTTGCTGGGCCAGGTGTGGACTGCTATAGTGGGGACAGGTGGGGGCAGCCAGTGCAGGGGCCAAAAGCTGCTGGCCTCTCAGGAGGCCCTAGTCACAGGCACACGATGACCGTGAACCAGCTGGGAAAGCGTAACCAAGTTTCAGGGAGCATTCTCAACTTAAAAAGGCAGAGAGACAAGTATCAAGTTTTCAGAAAAGATGAAAATCATTTTAAATATATATTTTTTAACTGTGGAGACAGTTTGCAAATTTACATGTGAGGAATTATAATGGGTGATGATCATGATATAATATTAATATGGAAAAGCATGCTGCTTTTCCCCTTTGCCCTTAGAGGCCCAGTCCCAGATTTAGAAATACGTACAATTAGTATCAGGACCACAGGTTCTCCATCTCTGCGGACGTCATATATCAGATGAGGACGTCTCATAACAAAACCCTAATAAAGGACTCAGACATGCTCCCAAGAACTTGTCTCTCTCCCCAGTGTTCCCACCCCTGACAGCTGTCTACATCACCTGGGGGGGGTCCTGTTTCAAGATGCAGATTCCCAGGCCCCACCCGAGACGTTCTCTTCTGCTAGGGGATCTGTATTTTTAAAAGCAGGTCTTTCTGGAGCAGCCATCCGCCGGTCAGTCCCTAGAGCAGCCTTAGAATTCAGCAGGTTCCAATTGTGCAGCACTTCCTCCTCCTCTCGAGGCCTAAATTCTCAGCCCCCTGACCCAGTTCAGGCGGTACCATGACACTGGGAAGCTGTGTTCTCCGAGCAGAGTCACAGGTCCCCCTGTACTGGGGGATGGGGCCATGACCCCTTCAGGACTCAAGAGTCTGAAAATTGGTTCCTACCTCCATACCCAGCTTGCTTTGGTGGAGAAGGGATAGAGTGGACCCATACCCAAGAGGGTCCGTGGGGGGTTATAGTGTTAGCCCCACGACTGTCCTTCTTAGACCTGCCCTTGGTTATCCTCAGAAACCCTTCACCCTGCGCACCATTCCCTTCTCATTGTAGGGTCCTTGACTGTCACCATCCGTCTCTTCCCCAGACTGAGCTTCGTGGAGAATAGACCAGTATTTTATTGTGGTTGTCATTGTCCAATCTCCCTCTCCGGTGCCCGGCCCAGGCCTGCATAAGTTAGGTGCTCAATAAATGTGTATTAACAAGCTAGATAGTGGTGGGTGCTAGGAGTGGACAAATGAACGGGACGTGGTGGCAGCCCAGAAGAGGGAATGGTGACCTCTGCTGGAGTAGCTGGGGAAGACGTCACGGGGAGGGAACATTTGAGCCGGGCCTTGGCGATGGGAAGGGTTTTGTGGGTGGAGTTGGGGGGCAGGGACTCCAGGCACAGGGCACAGCGCTGGCAAAGCCTGGGCATGTGGAAATGCATCGCCTCTGCTCAGCGTGGGTCTTCCCAAAGGCACTGCTACTCCTTCGTGAAATCTCCCCAATGCTTCCCAAAATGGGACCATTACATTTACTGCATCGCCAACAATACCATATCGTTGGTATATATTGGGTATGGATTGGTACCATATCCAATGTGGTAAAGGCTTCACAGCACCTGAGAAGAAGGGAAGACAAGCCGCCTTCCACTCTGGACACCTGCTTTGTCCCTCAAAGCTTGTGTTTAGGACCAGCCTGTTGAAGTCAAATGCCTGGGTCAGGGTTTTGCGGTCCTTTCCAATGACAAGTACCATTTATTGAGCACCTACTGTATGCTAGTCACTGCAGAGGATGCATTATATGCTCCATCTCATACAATACTCCCAACAACCCAGAATGGAAGGGGTTATTAGCTCATTTGGCAGCTGGTGAAACTGAAGCATAGAGGATTTAAGTCGCCAGCCTAAAGTCACATGATGAGGATTAGCCGAGATATGACCCCAATCTGATTCCAAAGCCCTCACAACTCTAGCGCCCCATGATCTAAACTCAGCCAGCAGCTTGGATCTCTGTTCCTGATGAGAAGCCATATATCTGTGTTTGTGCCTGGTCCCTGTGCTGGCTGTCATTGAGCGTCTAGGCTCAGAGGTCCGAGACCAGAAGCCCAGCTCTGATCCAATGTGTGGACAGAAGGGCCAGGGGTCCAGGGCATCGGGCCCCAGAAAAGCCTTTGGGGGTTTGTACAATGAAGGCAAAGACATGGAGGCCACGTAGGTTCCTACTGCTTTAGAGCCAGAAAGGCCCCGAGAGATCACGTAAATGAGGGTTTCTCAAAGCCTTTTGATGGCAACCCACAGAATGTGATAAAATTTACACCTGGACCCAGTCAAACCACATATACACAACCATGATAGAAATGCAATGTGATGATTTAGCACTCCGGTACTTGTGATATATTCACACCCCCCCCCACACACACACACACAGCCTGGATGTGAAAGAACTCTAAATTGATTTCATGATCGATTAATGGACTGGGGCCTGCAGTTTTCAAAAAAAAATGTAATCAGACCTGTTCTTGTAATAATGGGAAAACTGATGTTCAGGAAGAGAAAGAGGTTTGCCCAGAGTCACACAGTACATATGCAAAGTCAGGACCAGAGTCAGGGATTCTAGTTCCCAAGACCTAAGTTAACCCCACACTCAATTTGATATACTGATAAGCGATATGAGTCTGTATGTGGTATGTGAATGAGGCTTAGCTGCAACTAGACGGAATCTAATGCTGGGCCTTTTGAGGATCTGAAAGGCACTTGAAGCCCTGCAGTGCCTCTGGGTTACTGCCATGGCCAAAGGGTCCCCCTGAGCTGACATGCTGGCCACAGGAGTCTTGATGGTCAGGCTTCCCCCAAAACCAGATTTTCTGTATTGAGTTCCCAATTCAGACTTCTGGCTCTGGGCTTCCTAATTCTGACTCTTGAGAACACACAGTTGTGACCTAAGGCCACACTGATGGAGACAAATGCTGTAGAGGCCACAGGGAGTCACGCCCTGGATCTGCACAGACCCAAGTTCAAATTTCCACCCTGCCATTCTCTAGTTAAGTGACCTAAGGCACACTCTCAGCCTCAGTTTACCTACCCATTAAATGGGACAATGATGCGTACCTCTTGCATTGTTAGGAAGATTAAATAAATATCCTGTATGAATGTCTCTAGTGCATGGTAGGTGATTAATAAATGGTAGCTTTTGCTATTATCTATAAGAACATATGCAATTCACAAGCAGAGATGGAGGGAGAGCACAAGCAAAGGCAGGGAAGTGGGAAAGCTCAGGGCAAGACCAGAAGAGTTGAGATTTTTGGAGGTAGGGAATAACTGGAAGAACAAAGTCAGTGAAACCACTGGGTGAAAGACCTTAACAACTATCGGCTGAAGACATTGGCAATGGGGAGCCATTGAAGGCCTTAGAGGAAGGGAGTATGCAATTAGAGCTCATGAAAGAAAAGATGGCTAGAGAACCCTTGGTAATAGCAACCCCCTGTCAGAGAAGACATTATGTATAGTAAGAGGCTTTCTATGTCCAGCAGGAAATGGGATCTTATCACTGTCCTGGGAGGCTTCAAGAAAGTGGCAGGATTTCTAAGATTCCCAAAGGAGATCTTGCCACCAGGATGGAGGTGGGGGATGGAATGGGTCTCTGATTGGCTGACCAGAAGGGAGAACCCCAGTTTTTCTCTCTGCCTGGCAGGTCCTGGGAACAAGTGCCAGGACCAGGCCTGCAAGTGTGACGGGAAGCTGGCCTTGCGTTTGCAGTAGCACTTGGACACCAACTATGGTTGGAACGTGCTTTTCAGGGGCAACACATGCTGGAAGGCCAAAGCCCTGCTGGACATTAGGACACGGAGTCAACTGTGCCCAGCCCCTCTGAGGACACCACGTAGCATGGCAGTCCAGTGTTGCACCCATCCCTGCACCTAGCGCAGGCCCAGACCAGGGAGCGATTAGGGACTGGGAGGCCCGAGGGCGAGGCCCTGCTCTTGCTCAGACAGTCCCACTAAAGTGGTCAAAATCCTACAATGGCTGTATTGTCTGCCAGCTTCTCACTTCACTCTTCCTTGAGGGCAGAGACCATCTTGTACTTTTGCTCATTCACTCACTCGTTCATTCAAAAACCCTTTGCTGAGCAGCTGTTATGTGCCACGCATGTGGTTAGGCACAGGGAAGCCTGATGCGTCAACCAGGGATTGACCAGAGCAGCAGAACTACCAGGAGAAGCCTATGTATAAAATGAGCGATTTATGGTAGGGCTCTGACTACGTGGTTTTGCAAACTGGTTAACGATCTAGAGAAGGCTGTTCTAGTTTGCTGGCTGCCAGAATGCATTATACCAGAAACAGAATGGCTTTTAAAAAGGGGAATTTAATAAGTTGCAAGTTTACAGCTTTTAAGCCATGGAAATGTCCTAATTAAGGCAAATCTATAGAAATGTTCAATCTAAGGCATCCAGGGAAAGATACCTTAATTCAAGAAGGTCGATGAAGTTCGGGGCTTCTCTGTCAGCTGAAAGGGCACATGGCGAACACGGTGACAATCTACTGGCTTTCTCTCCAGGCTTCCTACTTCATGACGTTCCCTGGGAGGTGTTTTCCTTCCTCATCTCCAAAAGTCACTGGCTGGTGGCCTCTCTGCTTCGTGGTTCTGCGGCATTCTCTGCTCTCTCAAAATCTCGTGGCTTTCTCTCTTGTTCTCTAGCTTTCTCAGAGTCTCTTTCATAAGATTTCAGTAAACTAATCAAGACTCACCTGGAACGGGTGAAGTCGCATCTCCACCTAATCAAGTTTAATACCCACACTTGATTCAGTCACTTCTCCGTGGAGATAATCTAATGAAAGTTTCCAACTATAGTGCTGATTAGAGATTAGAAGAAACTGTTACTCCCACAAGACTGATTAGGATTAAAACGTGGTTTTTCTAGGGTGCATAAATCCTTTCAAAGCAGCACAGACGTTGTTTCTTCTAATCCTGGAGCTGCAGCCTGAAGTTAGCAAGGAGGTGGTCTGAAATGGGGAGCAAGGACAAGCTGGGACTGCAAGGTCAGGAGGAACCATGGGGACAGGCTGGAATCCCCCTGGGCCTCTCGCCACCTCCAAGCCTCCAACTCTGACAATGGGGAGGTTCCAGGAGAAGTCGGTGCCCTTCCTCAGGGAGCTAATCGTGCACCTGGCTCTGAAGTAAGAGGAGCTAAAAGAGAAGACCTGGCAGGACCTGGAGTTGTGCAGGCCCAGCTGCTTCCCCACACTAACAAGATGAGCCAGGGGATAAGGACAGTACGCATTAGCCGTAGCAGCATCTCATGCCCTGTTCAACTTCCTGACTGTAAAAATAATACAACCATTACTCCAAATCTGCTTCTGAATCTCCTGAGACCATGCTAACCTGTAGCTCTGCAGGGACAGGAATTTTCTAGAGCTGTTCATGTCAGTTAGGGTAGGGCCAGGACCGCAGCTAAGAAGAATGGCAGTAGGGACTCGTCTGCTGAGGATGGAGACCAGAGGGCCCCAGCCATACTGACTACCCAGGGACAGTTGGGTATCCAGTACATATTGGAATGCCCTTTTTTTTAATAAATTGATAGAGTTGTGGGTTTTTTGTTTCTTGGGGTTTTTTGTTTTGTTTTTTTGCATGGGCAGGTACCGGGAATCGAACCCAAGACTCCGGCATGGCAGGCAAGAATTCTGCCACTGAGCCACCGTTGCACCACCTGATAGAGTCGCATTTTTAAATGCCCTTACTTGGTAAAAATAATCCCCATAGCTGAACTCTAACTTAATAAAATGAAAAATTCCTGCTTGTGAAATCCCAGAACCTCAGCATCCCCTGTGCCAGCATCAAAGCGAGCTTCAGGATTGTCATTTTCCATTTAAAGAAACCAAAATGCAAAGAGATTTGATCCTAGGCCTGAGACCACCCAGCTGGGGAATGGCACAGTGGGGGATCTGAATGCAGCCCCCTCTGGCCTGCAAGCCCAAACTGACATCACTGCTGGTCATCTCCCCCCATTCCCTCGAGGAAGAATGAAATGCAGCGCACAGCTCAAGAAGAGTCCAAGGTTTAAGGATATGAGCCCAAGAGAAGGCTTGCAGCTCGTCTTGGAATATCTGTTTGCTGATCTGCGCCTCTGTCTCTAGGGAACACAGTTAACTTTGAGTTCAGTGCATGAGTGGAAAAAAAAGGCACAATCTCCCAAAGCAGAGGAAAATGCCTGTGTGGTTTTTATGAGCCTTGAGAATGAATTTTATTTAATATCTATATGGCAGATTTATGGAATCAATTTTGTAAAAATTCCCAGGTGGTAGAGTGGGGTGAGGGGCAGTTTCTGACTGCAGAAACTGGAAAGTAAACTTCACCCAGGAAAGTCTGCTAGACAATGGCACTGGCTTCAGACAGAGCAGAGCCCCTGCTGGCCGGAAGTCTGGGGAAGAGCCCTCAGCACCAGAGGGGCTGCTCTTAGGTGAGACCCTGGGGACCCTGCCCTGCTAAGTGCTGTGACCTGAGTCATTCTCCTGGGACTGCCTGGAGGGCTGAAGTGGACCGATGAGAAAGAATGAGTCTTGCACCCGGGAGCCTCTCTCAGGAAGCTGGCAGGGTTGGTGAACTCTGTGTTTTCAGAGAAGAGAGCAGACGGCCTGGGAGGAGCCCGCTGAGGGCTGCTAGGTGCAGTGGATGTTGGGAAAGTATTGGTAATTGGGGTTGTAGCTCCAAAGATTTCTCTGCAGGCAGTAGACGAACTTCCGGTCGCAGGCACAGAGATGCACCTGGCAGAAGGACCCGCGTGCTGCAAACAGGACACCAAACAGAATGAGGAATGGGGAGGGCGAGGTCTGCTGCCCTAGACTCCCCAACCCTGGCCTGCTTCCTGCTATCGGTCTGATGCGGAAGGCACTGTTCCTCAACTGGGGAAACACATCTGACGGCAGAGGCACAAGTGCTGCCCAGGACAAGGTTTCAGGCCAGGGAGACCCCGCTCCTGTCCTCAGTTGGAGGGTGCACAATCCCTACCTTGGAAATTCCCAGTCTGACAGTAGAGACAGTCCCCAGTTCTCATAGAGAAGGTACCATCCCCAGACCGAGCTCTGAACGCAGGCAGACCTGAACTTGAATCCTAACTTTAGCTGTGTGCTCTGGCAAACCTTTGAGCTGCATTTTACTCATCTGTAAAATGGGCAGACTAAACCCACTCCATAGGGTGTTTGGGGGAATCAAGTAAAACAAAATAGGCAAGCATCTGGCATGTAGAAAATGCTCATTCAAAGACAGTTTCTGTGCCCTACCCCAGGAGTTCTGATACAGTTGTAATAATCCTGGGCCCCAACCTTGTTCCCCAAGATATAGGCTGCCTGACCTCCAGGGGCACCTGAACTCAGAATCAGGAGAGACCTGGGCCCTTCCAGTGGTCTGAATGGACAGCCCCAGCCTTACCACAGGTGACCAAGCCCCGTGTGAATCTGTATCTGTAGGACTGGGTCCAGATGCTGCAGCCTTCCTCCTCCAGCCGCCCATAGCAGTGGTCATGCACCCAACAGCACCTGCCGATGAAGCAACTAAGCTCCTGAGTACAAGAGGCATCCTCTTTTGTCCTTAACAGGAAAAAAAAAAAACCTCAACCACATCACCTTAGCAGAAGCTACCCTGGTGGGTGTGGTCTGATGGAGAAAGAATCTGTAATATACTAAGTCCTTCCTTCTCTTCTTCTAGAGCTGCCTCTGGCTAGTAGCTCCCCTGGGCTCACAGCTAAAACCACATTTCCCAGCCTCCCTTGCAGGTAAGTGTGGCCATCTGACCAGGTTCTGGCCAATGCTATGTAACACTATGTAACACTCTGTAACACTATGTGGGCAGAAACGAGGTACACCACTTCCAGACCTACCCATAAGAGCCTCCCACACTACCCTCCCCCTCTCTCTTTCTCCACCTTTCAACTGGATGGCACTGATCCAGCAGAGGACTCTGAGCCCATAAGGGATGGCAGAGCTACAAGAGGGAAGGAACCTGGGTCCCTGAATCACCATGTGATTCACATTGAATTGTTATGTGAGCAAAAAATAAGCTTCTATTATGTTAAGTGGGACAGATTGTTTTTTCTTCCTTCTTAAAAAAAATTGTAACTTGCAGAAAAATGGAAAAGATACTATATATCTTTACATATGCCCTCCACCCAGCTTCCCCTGTTATTAATATCTTATATGGGCATGATATATTTGTTACAAATAATTGACCAGTATGTATACATCATTATTAAAGTTCATAGTGTGTTTAGATTTCCCTCGTTTTTACCTAATGTGGTGTTTCTGTTCCAGGATCCCATCCAAGACATCCCATTACATTTAATCATTGGGTCTCTTTAGGCTCCTCTTGGACATGGCTGTTGTTGGGGATTGAATCATGTTTTCCCCAAAAGGCCCTGGTTCTGTGGGTGTGAATCCATTTGTAAAGAGGACCTTTGGCAGTGTTACTATTTAAGGTGTGCCCAAACTGAATGATGGGGGGCCTTGTTTGAGAAATGGCTGAAGTCCTTATAAGCAAAGGAAATTGGAACAAGAAAGAGAAGCCATGGGAAGCAGCCAGAAGCTGGAAGTCAATGGAATCTGGAAGAGAAAGGAGAAGATGCTGCCCTATTCACTGCCACATGACAGAAAAGCCCAGGAACCCCAAAGATCGCCAGCCAGAAGATACTGACCCCGGGAAGAAGCAAGCCTTCTGGTCTCTGAAACTGTGAGCCAACCCATTCAGCTGTCCTTGTTTCATCAGCGAGGGAACTAAGGTGCCAGGTCCTCAGTCTTGTTTTGATGAGCTTGACTGTTTTGAGAAGTACTGGGCAGGTATTTTGTAGATGCCCCACTATTGTAATTTGTCTGATGTTTTCCCCCATCCATGAGGGAGTCGAGGATTACTGGGTGGAAAACTATAGAGGTCAACTGCCATTTCCATTGCTTCATCTCAAGGGCACATACTACCAGCATTATTTATGACTATTAATGTTGACCTTATTCACCTGGCTGAGGTAGCGTTTGTCAGGTTTCTCCAAGGCTTTCTCCCCATTTCCATACCATACACTTTGGAAGGAAGTTCTTATGCACAATCACACCTAAAAAATGGGGAGTTATGTGCCCTCTCCTTGAGGACAGAGTATCTACAAAAATTATTTGGAATTCTTCTGCATGGAATATTTGTCTTTTCTTCCTCATTGATTAGTTTATTCAGTCAGGTTTTTTGTATCAGTATGGGATCTTGGATATTTATTTTTGTACTTTGGATTATATTGTAACACTATGTTACTCTGTTGCTCAAATTGTTCCAGATTTGGTCATTGGGAGCACATTCAGTGGGCTCCTTTGACATACCTACCACAGTACAGGGTTTTGTTGCTTGTTTGTTTTAGCATTTCCTTAACTTCTGGTACTACAGGATGCTCCAGGCCCATCTTGTACATTTCCTGCCCCAATCCTAGAATCAGCCATTTCTCTAAGGAGCCCTGGTTCCTTTTATTGGAGAATGGGATTATAAATTCTATCTGGGCTATAAATGTACTCATTGCTACTGGGGTGTCATTTCTTTTAGGCTCTATAAGCTGACAGAGCAAAAGAATATGTGCTTATAATAACCACTGTATACACCCATACTTATAAATATTTCTATATTTATATAGAAATATGTAAATATATGTAAACATCTGAATCTGTATTAAGTTAAACCTGCGTTAACAGTGATGTCTCCAACTCTAACCCATTACCGCATAGATCATTCTAGCTTCCTCCCCTTACTTATCTGTAAAGTCCCACTCCAACAGTAAGAAACCTGGCTTTTTCCATCTGCCATCCATTTACCTAATTGTTCTCTTCCAGTACGCATATATATATCAGTACCAGAATTGTTAACCCAACAGATTGCATCTCCCAAAGAAGAATCTCTCTCATTTCACGTGTTCCTCTGGAACTTTGCCATGGCCCAGTCAAGAGGTGGATCTATGTCCCCTCTTAATTTCTTTGTGACTGCCTCAACAGGGCACGGTGGAGGTGATACCATGGAATTTCTGAGGCTAGATCATACAAATGCCTACGCTTGTCATGTGATCTTGGGACACTCACTCTTAGAACTCAAAGTCATTATTCTGTGAAGAAGTGCAAACAACCTTGGAGAGGCTTAAGTGAGAGAAACTGAGGCTCCTGGAGCACAACCTCATCCGGGCTCCCAGGCGGCAAGACAGCAACAACTCGCCAGCCACTGAATGAGCCATCTTGAAAGTGAATCATCCAGCCCCAGCTGAGCTGCTCAAGCTGAAGCTGCGTGAAGCAGAACCAGCCCACCCACCAAGCCCTGCCCACAAGGCAGACTCAGACACAAAATAAATGACTGCCATTGTTTTAAGCCACTATGTTTGGAGTGGTTTGTAATGCAGCATTAGATAACTGAGATTATTTGGGGAGTTACTCACTGAATGGCTAATCCGTTAACCTCGCTGAGATTTAATTTTCTTATCTATCTGGCAGAATGGATGTGAAATTAAACGAGATAATGTGGGTGCAGAGCCTGGGGTATAAGGGGCAATTCTGACCATCAACTCACCAGTCAGTGCCATCCTTGGGAGTCCCTTGGCCACCCCAACCACAATAACAGCCGTAAAAACCATAGTCCATCAAGGCGTTCTTGCCAGTCACCTCCTCGATCATTGACTTCAGCTCTAGCAAGCCCCCTGGCACAGAGGGCACACCTGAAAGACAGTCCATGGCCCTGGGTAAGACCCAGGCACCCGTGCACCAGGCCCACGTTCCCAGCGTGTTCCTGCCCTTGTCCTGGCCCTGGGGCTTAGAGGGATGCAGGTGCCTCTTTTTTCTTCTCCCATTTAGTGGGAGAGAGACAAGGAGGTAAGGGGAAGCAGTGTAGAGGAGTGATTAAGAGTTTGGATCCGGAAAATGAGCAGACCTGGGTTCAAATGCTGCCTCTGCCACTGATTCACAATATGGACAGATCGCTTAATCTTTTGGAGCCTCAGTTTCCTCATCTGGAAAATGGAGTCCTAAAATCAGCACCTACCTCTTAGAGCTGTCTTGAGGGTTCAATACAGGTGGATAAAGTATGTAGATTTTGCACACATTGTCAGACAGGTGGTAAATGATGATGCAACGCCAAGTATAATTGACACAGCGCCTGTAGGAAGCAGGTAGCCAGTGCTCTCAACTTCCTCTCTCAACCCAGCAAACACCATTTGAACAAAAGTCATGGAAACAGAGCAGGATGGGTGCCTTAGAATTTTATAAATTAGGAAACTGAGGATCAAAGAAGAAAAGGTGCCTGTCCAGGGTTTCCCAGTGCATCAGAGGCTAAGCAAGCCCAGGAAGGCATTGTTGCCCACCCAAACCTTTGTGGGACAAACCCCCCATCTGTTCAGTCCTGGCTCTGCTGGGTCTGTGATATTAAGGATGACCATTCCTGGCCTGCGTCCCTTATATCAGCTCCCTGAACCTCTGCATCCTCATCTACAACTGCTAACGCTTACTGATCCATTATTCTGTGCATGGCCAACAGCTAAGGGCTTCACACTTAATCCCTACAACCAACCTGGGAAGAAGGTATGCTATTACTGCTGCTACTACTACTACTCAATATTACTGCAGCTGTTACTCATACTAATTATCACTTCCACTTTACAAATGAGGCAACTGAGGTAGAGAGGTGAATCACTTTTTCAAGGTCACAGACCTGGGACCCATGCCCAGATGGTTGGGCTCCAAAGTCCATCCACCAAACCCCTACCCTCTACTGCCTCTCTGTGCAGCGAGGTGGTTGCTGCTGCCCTAGCCAGCTTACAGGGTTGCTATGTGTGCACCCCACTTGTAATCTGTAGTGTGTGGAATCATCGAGTCCCCTTTATTCCATGGCCAGGGTTTCTCATTGAAAGAGGAAGTGGCTGTGGGTCACGAGTCTTGGAGCCAGTCCAAGAGGGGTTTGTTGAAGATGGAATCATGCACCCCAAACAAGACATGTTGTTCGTCATAATCCATGTTTCTATGGGTATGAACCCATGTGTAAACAGGACTCCTTGGAGTTGTATTATCAGTTAAGGTGTGGGCTCATTTGTTGATGGGATCTCCTATGATCCTATTTAGGTGTGGCCAAACTGACTCTACTACTAGTGGCCTTACAAAGACAAGCCAGAAGATCTAGATAGCCACAGGAAGAATCCAGAAGAGCTGACACAAAGAGTTCGCATGTGATAGAGGATTGCTGGACCACCACAGACTTTGGAGAAAGCAACACCTGCCAACGTCTTGGTTGGATTTCTAGCCGTCCAAACCGTAAGACAATGCATTCTTGTCTAAGCCAAACAATTGTGTGGTATTTGTCATAACAGCTCTGGCAAACCAAGACCAGGTTCAAATTCATCTCTCATCCTCCTAGCACTGTGACCATGGTTAGGTCTTCTACCATCCTCGGCCTGTGCATTCTCATCTGTGAGATAAAAACACTGAGACCTATGTACAGGGTATTGCGAGCATTAGTTATGATGTCCATAAAACATCTGGAAGTTACTTTCATGATTATAACAAATCCCTACCAAGGTCAACCTCTGGGTATTTCCCCTCCAAAAATAGGTGCCTGAATTCTCCAGAGAGTCTCCATAGATGGAAATTTGAAGTGATGATTCAGGCAGGTAGGGAAGGAAGGTCTAAATGTCATGCCAAGCTGGGGACTAATCCCCAATAGACCCAGAAACTAATAAGCCATTGAATCTTACTGCATCCTTATAGCTACACTCCAAGGTCCTGGTTACATCCTCAGGGATCTGAGGAGGGAGGCAGGCTCTTAGAGCTGATGTGCTTTGCCCAAGATCACCCAGCCTGCGAGTACAGAGCCAGCCTGGAATCCAGGCCTGCCTGGCAGCAAAGTTTTTACTCCCCTCCCTTCCTCTTCCTCCTGGTGTCCCCAGGGACCTGGCAAGACCGTGAAGAGCAGAATAGTCAAGCAAGGGTCTGTGCCTGAACTTACAGAGCTGCAGGGGCCTGAAACCTGCAAGCCCCAGGCTGTGCTGTGAGCTCCCAGTCGGGCAGCAGCAGCGGGTGGGGCTTGCAGGAGCCCCGGGCGGACCTGATCAGAGAATGACCCAGGAGTTAGGTGCTGGGATATTTATATAATGGTCTTGTTTTCTATTTTTGCTTTGTTTTGACTTTGTTTTATTTTGTTCTGTTGCAAAGTAAAATGTCTGCTTCCCACATCTGCAAGCCATGTGTCCTCTCTACGTCACAGCATGACACTTGGCATACACGATCTCCTGGAATCCTGCGACAACCCTAGGAGGTGGGTGTTATTTTTCCTTTATCACAGATTAGGAAACAAAGGCTCTTGCTGACATCGATGTGATGAGCCAGTGCGGAGCCCAGATTCCCGCTCAAGACTCTGCGGCCTTACGACCAGACCCCTTTCCCATGCCTGACTGTTGCTCGGGGTAGAAGGTCACAAGGTCAGTGGTGTGGGGCCAGCACTTACTACAAGCCAGGAACCAAGCCAGGGTGAGGAGGGTCTTCATCTCTGGGGTTCTGGAAAAGAAAACACACCTCCTGATGTACCTATCAGGCAATGCACCCATGGCCCACTCAGACCCTGCCCCTGGCTCTCAGCCAGGCACCCCTGTTCTGTCACTCCCCCTCAAGGCTGGGCAGCAAACAGGAACCCCAGGAGTGAAAAGGCCGGGATCCAGTGGGGTCCCTAGGGGCATCCACGGAGTCGCTGGTGGGGATATTATTCCCACCATCAGGGCATTTAACCACAGATGTCACAAACACACTTGTCCCTTTGGCAGAGAATGGCTAAAAGTAACCAGAAAAATAAGTGAGAGTCTTAAATGGAGAGTTGGTGGCACAAGTGGAAGGGCAGAGCTTGACATAACCTAGATGTGGCCCTTAGTGAAGGATGTAACCTGCAAGGAAGAAAAGAATCCTGGACAAAGGGAGCTATCAGGGCAGGGATGGGGAGACAGACGGGACACCGATACTCTTATGTCCAGCAGTGTTTGCACCACAGGGTGCTATGGTCGCCTGTGTCCAAGGCTGTTGTCCCTGCTGGCTTATAGAGAGCAGGAGCTGAACTGGACTCACCCTCCCAACCCAACCCTAGGAGCAGTCTGGTTCAGAGCAGGGGCTTACGCATGAAGCAGGAGCACCCACTGTGTGCCAGGGGCTTTCAGAACCATATTATAACTCTTGTGGACCCTGGTATTTCTACCTTCATAAGACTTTTCCTCCACTAAAAAAAAATATATATATATATATATATATAATTAGATTTTATGACTACGTTGGCATAAAGACAAATGTAATCCAGGCTGGATTCAAATTGCATATTCATTATTGCCAGATTCATTTTTTTCTTCTGAGTTTAAAAGAATTTAACCTTAAAACATTCTCACGGGCCACAGGCACTGCGCCTGCCTAAAGGTTAAGTGGGCCCTGGGTGCTTGGGACCCCATCTCTCATGCGCTTGCCATGAAAGTCCTGCTTTCATGTGGGGATCATTGAACCCATTTTGCCAGTGGGGAAACTGAGACTCAAAGAGTTCAAGGAACTTGCCAGAGGCCACGCGAGTCATAAAAGGCAGGGTCAGGATTCAAACCCAGCCCTGGACACCCCTACTTGCACCCCACAGCCTCCAACCACAGAACCAAGAGTTCTGTCTTGAACCAAGCGAGAGAGCTGGGTTCCCCCACGGGCTCCACCTCAAGGGCCCAGAGCCCTTACCTCAGCTTCCTTACCAGCATCTGCCTTTGGCAAACACACCCGTTGCTGGCCTACAGTCCGAAAAATCACACCCAAGAGGCAGGAGAAATTCCGTGTCTCAGGCCAGTATCTGATTCTAAATTGGCAGCTCAGAGCTGCCTTACCAGCAACTGCGTGTCCCCTTCCCCCACCCATCCCCGGCCCCAGGAACCCACAGTCCTTGTTTTTCCATAGCTGCCGGGATTTCCCCACCGGTGTCCTGCCATCCTGAGTCCCTGAATTCAGCGTCACTTGTGCCAAAGCTCTGCCCCACGCCCTGGCACCTCCCGAGCCTGCCCCCCACCGCACGCCCTCAACCTCCCCGGCTCCGGGTCCTGGGCTGGCCCCTCCATCCCAGCTACTCTGAATTCCTAAGGCTGCTGCCCACTCCCAGCCTCTGCTCTCAGGGCTCTAAATGGCCATGGAAAATGGCCCTAGACCCTACTCCTTCCTCACCAGTCTTTCTCTGCCGTCTCCCGGCGCTGCAGGAGGAGGACACGAGTCACCACGCACTGGGCACCTGTGACGCGCCGGGCACTGTCCACTGTCTCTCTAAGCCCAGTGACCTGTCGGTGGGCTCTGCAGACACAGCGCGTGTCCCCTTTCACGGTGTTTGCTGAGGGAACGCAGAGCGTTTAGTGGATCTTACAGGCGAGGAAATGGAGGCTCAAGAAGGTGGAGAGAGTGGCCCGAGAAGTTCTGCCCAGGACGGGGAACCCACTCCGTTCCCTCTTCCCACTACCTCCGGGCAATCCCGGGTCACGTGCCGTGGCTGAGGGAGCAGCCCAAGGCCAAGCCAACGGGTCTGAAAGGGCAGGAAAGAAGCTTCCCGGAGGAGGTGGCAGACGTCTCGGAGCTGCCCCATGGCTCTGGGAGAATGGATGGTCCATCCAGCCCAGAGCAGGCCCGCAGGAGAAGGATGTGGGCTTTACTATTTTTATCAAACAACCACAGAGAGGAATGAGGACAGCCACGAGATAATTTCAGAGTGAACCAGAGGCTGCAGAAATGAGAAGTGGAGGCAGAGACAGCCTGAAAGAAGCATGAAGATGTGGAGGTGGGAGGGTAAGGAGGGACCTGGTGGCCAGAGGGTCAGGCCCGCCTGGTCCACATGCAGTAGTGCCCCTCAGATCCCCCAGCTTGGGTCTCCTGGCTGGAAAGGACAAGTGGCAGCAACCAAGCCCCACTGTACAGAAGGCACCGCTGAGCTCTCCCCACAATCTGTGGGTGAGGCAGTGGGGGGCCAGGTGTGCCCCCTTGCAGTCCCCCTCTCTGTGCCCTTCGACCCCCACCCTGCTCTGGGGTGAGGCAGCCCCCAGATGGAGATTCCTCACCGGCGACACCTGGTCTCCGTCCTGGGGCCTGGAGAAGGGGCAGCAGCAGCAGAGCCGCCCGCTTATAAGGGCCGCCCTATCCACCTCCCACACCCCGGCCTGCCTGCGCTGCCACCCTTGGTAACTCACGTAGGAGGCCCTCACTGCCCCCTGCATGACCTCTGGGGATTTTTCTCCCCTCTCCTTGCTCAGAAGCGACTATTTCCTGAAGCACGTCTGACGGCTTTCAGGAAAGACGGGGAGGAGGGTCTGGCTGGGCCACCCAAGGCCCAGGCTCTTGTCCTCCAGCTCTGAACCCCTGCGCACTGAGCGAGCCCACCCATTGCCCGCTCTCCCCTCCACTGCAGCGGGTTTGGTTAAAGGCTCCAGCCCCTGGGCACCACATGGCCTTCCCAGCCCGGTGCTCCTGCTCGCGTTGTACTCCCTCTCACTCAGCCTCCACCCAGGGATGGAAGCAGCACCTCCTGGCTGGAAGCTTTGCCCCCAACCCTCTGTCCTGGTCCCTGGCCGAGGCCACTCAGGAACCTAAGCCCCCCTACTTTTAGAGTCAGTGCAAAATGTGGCTCCCCAACTCCAGCCAGCATCTCCTCTGTGGCATCCAATCCTCCCCTGGGAAGGGAAAATCACCAGGCCTGCAGTTAGAGAGATGCAAGCTGGAGCTCAGCCACTTAGCTCAGCCACTTAGCAGCTGCTTGACCCCAGGCCCGTCACCACATTTCTCTGTTTCTGAATGGAACGTGAGTATAACGATTCCCTCCCTGCCTGTTGGGGGGACACCGTATACAATGAGGCAGGTACAGCTGACCGAGGAGGGCTCTCCATGGTTAATGCACAGATTCTAGATCTGCCCCTGGGTTCAAATCCTGACCTCCCCACTCGCTGCCCACCTCAGCTCAGAGCTGATCATAGCGCTGAGGGAGTCGTCCAGAGAGTTAAATGAATTAATGAATTTGTGGCACTTAGACAGGGGCCTATGGGAATAACGCCAATAAATAAATGATGGCTGGCCCTGCGGGGCGTTCTCGTGAGGAGGCAGGCAGCTCTCGCTGTTCCCTACCGCATCCTCCCAGCCCCTCCTCAGCTTTTCTAAGAAGACTTGGATGTCAGCTCCTGCCTCTCCCTCTCCCCTCACGGCAGCCCCAGAGAAGCCCTTCCTCGACCCCCAGGAACCCCTCTCTTCCGAGGAGCTAACCACTAGAGTCCCCAGGAAATTCACCTCAGTAAACCAGAATTTTACAGAGCGCCTGTTACGTGCACACGGCACTGGGGGGATCCAGGAAGAGACAGGGCCCCGCCTCGGGGGACCCCACTTCTGGCCAGGGAAGATGGTGACAGACCAAACAAGGACATAATATGCCAAGCGGCAGTAAGTGGGAAAAATCCACTGTCCTTCATCTTCATTTCTCCTCAGCCCGTTCCTTCTACCCCCCCCAGCCCAGCAGGCACAACTCCCCACCCTAAACCCAACAAACCTAAGCAAAAAGGAAAAAGTTGCTTTGTCTCTGCCAACTTCTCCCTCTAGCCTCCAATTTCTCGTGTCCACTACATTCTTAACCTTTCGCTGCCTGACCTCTGTCCCTGCTGTGTCCCCAAGCCTGTGCTCTCAGGGGTCCCCCAAAGCTGGCATTGCCCAAGCTCGGATTTCACCCCTGCAGTTTCTTGGAGGCACTCCAGCTTGTTGACCACCGCCTCCTTCTCAAAACTCTTTCTCCCTCTGGACTTTGGGAGGTTGCCCTGTGCCAGGTGCCCTCCTGCCCTCCGGCTCTTCAGTTCCCCATCTCTGTTGGACACCCAAGTGCAAAGAATTTTCCAGGGCCCTGCCGTCTGGAATCTGCTCTTCTCTCTCTTCAGCTCCCCGCCGGGTGGGTTCATCCATGTGAGGGGATTTAGCTCTTTCTATATAGAGGAGGAGGTGTCCCAGGCTGAGCTGTGTCTGGTACGTAGGTTTGAGTCCACAGAGAACATTGAGTGAATTCATGAGTGAGGAGAAGACACAATGTCAGCGTGAAAAGCCTGAGCTTCATGGTCAGACAGACCTAGATTCAAATCTGGGTCTCACTTCCAGCTACCTATGTCACCTGCAGTGAGTTGTTTAATCTCTTCAGGTCTCAGTTTTATCATCTGTAAAATGGGGTAGTAACAGAACCAGCTTCATGTAGTTATTGGAATGATTCACTGAAATGATGCAGGAGAAGAGCTTGGTAGAGGGCCTAGCAGGTACCCAGAAATAGTGGCTATTATAAATATTATTGCTAATGAGGGGAAGCACTGTGTCTGCTTCATCTCTGTATCCCTAGCACCCAGCACATAGTAGGTGTTCAGTGACAGTTTGCTGAGTGAATGTATGACTCCTCGTTTCTAGCTCCATTGTCATCAACAGCCCCAGCCCACATGTCAAATGCTTGATATTCTGGCTCAGTGTTCCCTGGCAAACTCAGAACCAAACTCAGCATGTCCCTTACCACCCAGCCCCTTCCATTTCTCTTCTCTCTGACAATGGAGCTAGTCACCCACACTTCAGCCATTAAAGACACCCAACCCCAGTAAAGTAAGAGGCTCTTGAGGGCAAGATTCTTTCCTGATCCCAGCACCTAGAACAATGTCTGACCCATAGTAGGACTTCAAGAAATGTTTGTGGCATGAACTGAGCACAAACATTTGTGCACAAATATGTTTGTTTTCCGGCATTCGTTCTGGCCACCACATGCCTGGAGACCACAGTGGCAGACATAGAAACTTGGGCTCCAACTCTGCAAGTGAAATCATTGCCCTCCCTCTACATGGGACATGACATTCAGGGGTGAAAGTCTCCCTGGCGGCATGAGAGATGACTCCCAGAGATGAGTCTGGCCCTGGCACCGTGGGATCAACAATGCCATCCTGACCAAAAGCGGGGAAAGAAGTATAACAAATAAGGAATCAGTGGCTGAGAGTTCAAACAGAGTCAAGAGGTTACTCTGGAGGTCACTCTATGCAAGCTTCAGTTAGACATTGCCACCTATCATAACTTGCCAAACCCCAACCAAAACCACTTCTGCCAACCCTAAAGAGCACCTGGGGCATTATATAAGATTCTACAAAGGCTCCATGCACTAGGATAGCTTTCCAGAGACCTACAACCTCCAGATGGGTCCCCAGACCACATAAATCCTGAAATGCAGAGGGGCCAGCCTCTTCAGAACATCAACTAATTCCATCTTTTTATCCCATATTATCGATAACCCCTTCCAACATGAAAAAGTTAGAATGGGCATAGCCCAAATACCCCTCAAGAGTGGGAGAAAGATCAAAGGTGATGGTGGAGTTATAGAGAGAAGGTAGGGATTAACAAGTGCCTATGATTGCTGAATCATTATATTGATACTTCTTTTAGTCTCAGTGTCTCACAGCAGCTAGCGGTAAATACCTAAAATGGTGGCATTGTAACCCATACCAAATGCTGAAATCTGTTCTACAACTAATTGTTGCACTGCGCTTTGAAATGTATTGCTTTTTTGTATGTATGTTATTTTTCACAAAAAAAGAAAAAAAAAGTCTATTGTGATAATACCTGAACAGCTATATGATGATATTGTGAACCATTGATTATACACTTTGGATGATTACATGATATGTGAATATATGACATCTATGTCAATAAAAATTAAAAATTCTTAAAGTAGAACGATATAATAAAAATAAAAGAGAAACTTGGACTCTCTTGGCCCAAGAACCTAAGCCTCTGAATGTTCCTGGCCTTATCCAGTGATTCACTGCCCCCAAAACCCGAAAAGGCTGGCATGTGGGACAGGGTTGCCTAGGACTCACAGGCAGAAGTCTATATTGAATCTTCCTCCTGGAAGTCTTCCCTGATTCCTTCTATCTGCAGGAACTCACCAGTCTCAGGAATCTCATCGTGCACTGTCCACCCCAGCACTTCCTGTTGGAGGGGACTGAGAGGCTGAAGGTTCAGGAAGGAAGAAGAGAGGGGCTCAGCATTCAATGAGCAGCCACTATACTACTAGTGCAAGGCAAGTCTGGCATTCATGGTCTTCTTTCATCTTCACAAAATCTTACGGGGCATTATGAAGCCATTCTATAAGTAAGGAAACTGAGGGCAGATTTTAAGTAGCTTGCCCAAGGTCACACTACTAGAAGAACCCATTATCTTGGGCCTGCTCTGTCTCGTGTTCTTCCCACTACGCCCTACAGGGATTAAGACCAAGGCTTTCACAGGACGTTTGACCAAAGGGTCATGTGGTTTCCTTGTCCACAGCATGGAGAAGTGACTGTTCAGTTACAGTTCATTAAATGGGCTCATAAATCCCCCAAATTGCTTGATTTGTGAAGCTGGGTCTTTGGATATAAATTTTCATTCCAGAATTACATGCAGCCTGAGGAAATGGTTGGCTTGGCCTATGTGGCACTTTTAAAAAGAATGAATTAGTGGCCAGTATATCAATATTAAGTGATTTCAGACAGAAATCCAAATTTCTGGCCTCTCTTTAAACATCAAAGGATCTGGCAGTCCTGGATCTGGTTTCCTACATGGCAACAACTGACGGGCTGGGAGGTAACTGCACCAATAGACGAGACATCTGTTTAGTTTTGCCCTAGTCTTTACCATTCTTTATTGTCCTGTACCCAACCTGCCCAACTTTGCCTGGAGAGGTCTCTAATGGCTTGCCATAGAGCTCAGTCTTGAGTTCTCGCCTCTCATGTTTATCAATGAGACAGTAACTGCCTTGAGAGCAGAGATCATATCCTATGCAACTTTGAACTTCAAGTATGAACTCAGAGCCTAGTACATAATAGCTGCTCAAGAAATATGTAGAAGCAATTTAGGGACACCCAACCCAGAATGAGGGAGTCACTGAGCACTTTCTGGAAGAGGAGATGCCTGTATGAATCTTAAAGAGTGAATTGGAGTTCCCCAAAAGCAGAGTGTGTGGAAGGGCTTTCCAGGTAGAAGAAACAGGCTATGCAAGACTCAGACTTGTTCCGTCCTGACTCATCCTGGGCACTGCAAATTGATGAGGTACTAAGGGCACTCACGAGGTAGTGAACTTCTAGTAAATGTTTAATAACTGGTTCTCTGGGAGTAGAAAAATCCCCTGATTTGTGTTTCTCGACAATTTCTGTAGTGTAAATAGCCCCACTATAGGTGATTCCATGTTACTAACATAATGTCACTGCACAACAGGAGCTGGGAAAAGATGTGCAGTAGTTCCCCATTATACAACATTTCCACTGCACAATAAAATAAGCATAAATAGCATCAAAATATAGATGACCATGAAATCATTTGGAAGCGATGTTTTGAATAGTTTTATGTTTGTTTTTAATATAATTTATCTAATTGTAGGTTTATATAATTTAACTTTTAGTGATGCCTACCTTTTAATCACTAACTTGCCAAATTCTTGAAAATTGACAAGCACTCCTTGTAAGCCAATACGAGCTGCCTCCAGAACAGCACTGCCTGAGGCAGGATGCATGTTCCTTAAGAGCCCAGGCTCTGGAACCATCACTGTTTAGCTGTGGGGCTTTGGACAAATTTCTTGACTGCTCTGTGCCTGAGTAAGAGGGTTAGTAATTTTATCTGTTTCTTTCTTATTTTCTGAATTGATCTATGGCAAATGTTTAGAATCGGGTATGCACACAGTAAGGGCTCAATAAATGTCAGCTATTTTTAGCAGAAATTCAGGAACAGCAGGGAGAACCCTGCCAAGGGATGCAGACGGAGCAATGGGGAGGTCACAAAGAACCTTGGATGCCAGGCCAAGGGGTTGGGACTTTTCTCTTAAAGGTGTCCCAGAATGATGTTGATCAGTAATAAGATGATTGGCGTTCAATAAGAAGAGACTAAATAAGGTTCACTGTGAAGTCCGGCCCAGAGATCTCCAAATGGAAATGTGTGAGGACAGGGAGGGACAGACACCACCCAGCAGTCGTGTGTGACCCCACACCCATACCAGGCACATCTCGGAAGCAGTGGCCATCTTTGGCGTGTGGCAGGAGGTTCGGCCAGAACAAGGCCCCCTAGCAGGCCATAACCAGAGGGAGACAGCTGATCCTGAGCCCCAACTCTGAGAAGGCCTTTGGGAAACTGGGGGTGGTGTCTGGTACAGGAGACCGCATGGAGGGGATTGGGGCTGATTGGCATTTGAAAGTGGCTCAGGAGCACCTAATCTCTACCTCCAGCCCTGTGAAAGGCTGGGGACAAAAGCAATCATCGCCGACCCACGCAGCTCCAGGGTACGGAATCAGCAGCAGACACAGAAGGGTCAGATTCTGGCTCGAGCCGAGAAGGACTTTTCTAACAACTATAGTGTCTCCAAATTGGAGAAAAACCATCTCACAAGGCATGAGCTTCCTGTCCCTAGAGGAACTTCTAATTTACCACGTTTTAGGAACAGAAATGTAGTGTGGGAAGGGGAACTTAGAGGGCAGGACATGACCCATCCTCCTAACTTCTCAGAAAAAGGAACTTTAAGCTGTGGTAGCACAGGAGGCCACCCAGAAGCACATGAAATCGGCTATAGTGATTAGGAAGCATAGTGATGATTCTGTTCCGTCAAAGTGTAAAAAAAAATTACGTTTCATCAAAATTAAAAAAACAAAGAAAGAAAGAGCCAGAGTTCTTCCATTTCTCTAATGCATGAAGAGACGTGTCAAATATTCTGTGCTTCCTGACCTCTGGGTTGGCCCAACAATTTACTTGTGCCAGAGTCACATTCATAGATGTTGCAAAGAGTAACATCCATTGAGTGGGAAGTAGACCATATGAGCCCCAGGGTCCCCACCAGGTCCTCACTAGATAAGTTCTGCCATCCCCACTAACATCCCCACCAGGGTCCCTCACCATTCCACACAGCGTGCTAGCCAGCTCTCATAGTTTGAGCATTCCAAGCTTTTCTACCTACAGCTGTTGGATTTGCCACTCCTGCCTCGCATACTTAACAGGCCTTGGTACTCTTGATGCCTCATCTTCCAAGTCTAACCTTTAAATGTCACCTCTTCCAAGAAGTCTTCCCTGACCACCAACCCCAGATAACTCCCCGCCCTCTAACACACACATGTACACCCATCTGTTAACCTCATATCATTCTAATTTTTTCTGTTCATAGCACTCACAATCTTCTTTAACTTTATTATGATTTGTTTGCTTGTTTATGATTTATCTCCCTCCCTCCTTCCACTAGAATATAAGCATGTAGGACAGGAAAGCTGCCAATCTTGTTTTTCATTTTATTATCAGAAGCCAACACAGAGCTTTATACATATTTGGCAGTTGTTATGGGTTAAATTATGTCCCCCAAAATGTATTTTGGAGACCTAAGCCCCAGTGCCTGAGAATGGATTTTATTTGGAAACGGAATTAGTTAAGTTACAACAAGGTCATACTGGAGTAGAGTGCACCCTTATTGCAATATGGCTGGTGTCTTTATAAGAAGGGGAGAGGAGACAGACACGGGAGGAGGATACACAAGGCAGAGATTGGAGTGCTACAAGCCAAGAACATCAAGGATTGCCAGAAAACTATTGAAAGTTAAAAGGAGGCAAGGGAGGACTCCCCCCTCCAGGCTTCAGATGGAGCATGGCCCTGCCAACAGCTTGATTTCAGACTTCCAGCCTCCAGAGCTGTGACATTCTATTTCTGTTGTTTTAAGCCATTCATTCGGCGGTACTTTGTAACAGTAGCCCTTAGAAGGTGCGACAAGGGTCGATATCCACGGAATAAAGAAACGACTGGATGGACGAGCCAACTAAATCTGGGAGGAGCAGAGCAGCCCCATCTGGGTTTCAGCCAGTTTGCAAATTGACAGCGTGTTCTTAAGATGCACACACAGCTAGTCCTGTCTCATCATGTACCGTTTGTGCCTAAGTTACAGCTGATATTTAATAACAGGCTCAAGTCCAACTTCAACCAAAATTTTTGCTAAAAATGCAAATCCAAATGCTGGCAAATACCTACTTATTATTGAGTGTTCATTGTATTTCATCTTTGAAAATTCTAGGCGATTAAACTGTTCGCTCTCAAGAAACATCCACTAACTCGCCTTCCTTCCTGACTTTTGTTTCTGCTGTTCCCTCCACTAGGGATGTTCTTCTGTCTCTTCTGTACCTGATAAAAACCTATTTGCCTTTCCATGCTTAACGTCTTTTCTTTTTTTGAAGCAGAGAGAAACCGTCCAACAGGCTATTGCTCTGACTGGCAAGATCCAAGATGGCGCCCATGACTCGAGGCTCATGGGTCTGAGACCCCAAGTTCCAGGACATTCCACTTGTCTCCAATCCCAGTCGAACTCAACAAGCATCTCATGAGTCAGTCCTGTAGGAAGAGCTCCAGTTAGGCACTATGGAGAGACAAATGCAAAGCTAAATCCATCAGTCCCTGAACGGGAGTTTATAGTCCAGAGTATGTCTTTTAGAACAAGGGTAAAATGGGAATAGACCATTAGATTATTCCATCTCACCTAGACTAACTTTCAAACTCCTTTCCTAGGCCTAAGCTATGTGTTCCCTGATACCTCCCGGCAGAGTTAATGGCTTCCTCCTTTCCATGTCAATCTTTCTAACCTCTATGTTAGCATGTATCACATCCTGCTAGAGTCAGAGGTACATGGTCCCATCATGGCTTCACATGCTGATAGCTCTGCCTCCCTCTCCAGCCTTACCTTGTACCAGTTCCCAGATTATTACCAGAATGTCTGGTGCAAACTCTTAGTTCTCTAAACACCAGTCTCTCTCTCTCTCTCTCTCTCTCTCTCTCTCCCCCCCCCCCCTTTCCACTCTTCTCTTGCCCTCTTTCATTCAATCTCCATCTTTACATCCCTCAGCCTCTTTTCACCGGCTAGTCCCTCAACCTTCATTTTTCATCCAACTCCTACTCATGTTTCTAGACTGAATACACTTTTCATTCAAAAACTACTACTTAATAAAAATCTTTTTTAAAGAAAACAAAAACTACTACTTAGGGAACGCCTATTATGTGCCAAGCTCTATTCTAGACCGTGGGGATACAACAATGAATGAAACAGAAAAGTTTGCATTCTTGTAAGGGAAGACAGACAATAGACAAATAAACAAAATATATAATATGTCAGATGGGATAAATGTCATGGAGGTAAAAAAAAAAAAAGTAGGGAAGAAGGTCGGGAGTGCTGGATGCATGTGTGTATGTGTCAGGGGTGATGCTGGGAGCAGCTATTTAAAATAAGGTGACAAGGAGAGGTCTAACCGAGGAAGAACGTTTGAGCAAAACTTTGAAGGAGGTGAAGAAGCAGGGATAGTCTAAGGAACAGTAGCCCAGGAAAAGGGAAAGACAAGTGCAAAGGTCCTGGGGTAGGAACCTGCCTGTGAGTTTGAGAAACAAGGAAATTAGACCTACCTTTGCTTAATAGCCTTCTTGTGAACCCACCCCTTACCCCAAACCAGATGGGTCCCTCTTCTCTGTACTCTCCCAGCACCTTGTGACCAGAACTGTGTTTTTTATTTTGACATCTCCAGTGCCCAACATAGGGCCAAATATAAATCTTTTGGCTTCCTAACTAATTAATCAATGAATGGACAAGCTATGCTATGAATCCTTGGGGGTATCTCATTCATCTTTACCCCTGACAGCACCCAGAATACACTGTCTCGCACAAATTAGGTGGTGGAAAAAGAATGTTTGTTGAATGACTAAGAGAAATAGCTAATGCTTATTGAGCCCAGATACCATGCTAAATTCTTTCCATGGCTAAACTCATGTTATCCTTAAAGCAATAATAGGAGGTAGGTATTATGATCATGTGCCGTTTGCAGATCAGGATGCCAAGGCTCAAAGGAAAAGAAATGGCTTGCCTATATCATACCCCTGGTAAGTGGCAAAGCTGTGGGTTGAACTGAACCAGTTTGGCTCCCAAGGCTGTATATACCTAGTCCAAAGCTAAGCTGCCTGCCTGAAAGGGGTCCCTGGAGTGGAGGGAAAGAAGGAGAGAGAGAGAGAGAGAGAGAGAGAGAGAGAGAGAGAGAGAGAGAGAGAGAAAGGAGAACGATCTTTCTCAGAGCGGGGACTCATCTCTGTATTTCTTTCTACCTGTAACGAAGCATCTGGCACACAGCAGAGGCTTCATAAAAGCCCAGGACTGTGCAGTTGTTGATGATTCCTTTGCCATGGAAGAATATTTTCTCGTGGTTTGGGTGAAAAAGAATATCAGACAAGGTCTCAGATTAACAAAAACACAAGTCTTTAGCCCTATTCACAGCCCTGCCACAGTTTTACTTCTAATTTTGGGGTGAACTCCTGGCAACCACCTTCTCTTTCAGCAAGGCCTTGCCTCCTTATGAGCTACACCAGTTGACAAGGTTGGACAAATTATGGGTCAAAGGGCCCCAGCAACCCTAGAAAATCTCCTTGAAGTGGCCTGTGCCTTGGCCCTCCCCCGGTGACCCCTCTTCTTTGTCTCTCCAAAGCCCACCCTGTCCAGTCTCTCCCTCTCCAGCTGGCTTCTCCCTCTTCCACCCCCAATTCGTGCAGCGGCCCCCCTTTCCCCCCGAGCCAATGACTGACCTCTTTGACCCGGCCTCAACTCTGCTACGGCGGCTGCTCCCCGTGGGCCGTCTCGTCAGGCAGAGGCTGGGCCCGGCCGTGCTGGCTCCCCACCTCCGGCTACATCACTGGGGATCACGGAAGCAGACATGGGTCTCAAGAATTCTTAAAGCCGTGAATGGAAGCAAGACCCCGGAGGTGATGTGGGGAAACTCTACCCGGACCCAGTGGGTGCCACCCGTTGGGGCCTCCCGTGGCCTTCACAGATGTCAGCAGTCCAGCCAAGCCCAGAGCCCAGGTCTGGCTTTCCCGCCACAGGGGCCTGGGCCGTCTCCCAGCGAATTCCAGTGGGGGCTGGATTTGAGTTCTGAATTATTCAGGTCACGGATTTATCCGGCTGCTCCAGACCTCTGCTAATTCCTTCAGCCCGAAGTAATCACCCATTCTTGCCTGGAACCCAGAACACTCTCGAGAACCTGACAGCCTCCTAGGTGTTCCTCACCCCGGGGTCTGAGGCTCCCCGCCCTAGCTACGATGGGAGCAGGAAACACAGCCAGAGGGTGGGTTCCCCAGGACCAGGCTGGGGTGAGCTTGGTTACAGCAGGAGGTGTGGGAGCCAGCCGGGAGGCAGATACACATGGGGAGAGGAGGGTTCAGTGGCCAGAAGTGCAATGGTTTCATTCATTCCCAGGTAATTTCCTGAGTGAGCCCTGTGCGCCAGCTGCTGGGCTGGGAGCCAGACTACAGCATGAATAAGGCAAAGCGCTTGCCAGAGAGAAGCTCGGGGCTTAACAGGGGAGACGGCACATGGGCTCGCCATCAAAAAACATCCCAGAAGTGCAGGGACACGGCAGCCCGGAGTGGCTGCCTGTCTCCGGCTCTTGGCTCCCAGTTCCTGGCGTGGCCAGAGTAGGCTGGGAAATAAAGTAACAGCAGCAACAGAAATATTAACGGCAGCAGCGAACATTCTTGGGTGTTGTGTGCCAAGCACAACACATGAGTTATCTCAGCTAGCATAGACTGTAACTCACTAGGAGAGGCATTATTTCGAAAGGGAATTCCAGTAAGCTGCCAGAGGCTCCCATGAGCTTGAAACTCTGTTTATTCATATTGGTGACTCCTGGTTTTACTAGCATATAAATATTGAAACTTTTTTTCTCCTGGTCAAAACAGAGGAAAACACCTTAAAAACAATTCAGAAATGTATAAACAGTGAAACTTCCCCCATAATCTACCTCCCAAGATAACCACAATTAATTATATTTGTGGCCTTCTGTAATTGTTTTCTCTTTCTTTTTGTTTTTGTCCATATTCACTTTTGCTTCAGTTATTTTGTGTGTGTTTTTAAGAATTAAGCCTTCTAGATTGTCAAAATTCCTCATAGCCCCCCTCTCAATCTACTTCTATCATTCCTTCCTTGCTCCTTCTTTCAGAGTTTATATTCCTGCTACATACGTGTAGCTATAAACAATCTATAACATTTTTTCTGGTTTTTATTTTACATAAATGGAATGACACTGTACTTTACCAGGGGCTTGCTTTGTTCACTGTATCCACATAGATTTGATTTATTCCAAGATACGTCTGGAAAAATGAAAGTGTTAAGTCAGAGAGTATTCACAATTTGCCCCCAACATTTTATTTTGACAATTTTAGAGTCTACTCTAAAGTTCCAAGATTAATTAGTGTAATTAACACCAAGAGACCCCTTTGCTTAGATTCACCAATTGTTGACATTTTGCCCCGAATGCTTTACTTCTCTCTCACACACGTTTGAGAGTCACTTGAAGACACTTTACCCCTAAATAATTCAGCATGTATCTTCTAAGGACAAACATCCTCTTACATAACCCATTAATTATGACACTCAAGAAATTTCACATAGACTCAATGCTATTATCTAATACATATTTAAAATATCTAATCTCCAAGTTTCCCCTATTGCCCAATAATGCCTTTTATGTCCAGTTTATTTGCTTATTTCCAATTCAGAATCTAAACAAGAATCAGGCATTGCATTTAGTTGTTGGATCTCTTTAGACTTCTTGATTCTAAAAAGTTTCCTCTTTTTTTGTCTTCTATGACATCCACATTTTGAATCCAGACTAGAATGCCCCTCAACTTGGATCTGTTTGATTGATTCCTCATGATTATCAAAGCAAGCATTTTTGGTAAGAATACCGCATAAGCCGTGCATGGGGCATGCACATGTTCAACTTTACTAGTTATTCCTAACAATAGTCTCCTCAGGGTTGTACCAATTCACACTTCAGCTGCACCAGTGCCAACACATTTGTCAAGCTGTCCCAGCTGGAGGAGTATGAAATGGTCCACAGCTGTTGTTTTAACTGATTTTTCCTGGCTCTTAGGGTACTTGGGCATTTTTGCATATATTAATGGTGAATGGGGTTTCCTCTTGAATGAATGGCCTGTTCATATCTGTGCTAATTCTGGGCCTCTTTGCTCTCAATGCCATCCCTGTGCTCTGTTTGGGGAGGGAACTGGGAGGGGACCGGAGGAGATGGTGCTTCTCTGGCTCCTGCACCGGCTGTTTCCAGGAGCCACGAGATTGGAAGGTAAGACATCTTGTGTACTTTATGTTGGGAATGTATCCTGTAAGTGTGCCAGTTGTATTTTAACCTTACTTAGAACATCCTTTTTTTTAAATTGTGAAAAATAATATATATACAAAAAAAGCAATACATTTTGAAGCACAGCGCAACAATTAGATGTAGAGCAGATTTCAGAGTTTGGTATGGGTTACGGTTCCACAATTTTAGCTTTTTCCTTCTAGCTGCTGCAATACACTGGAGACTAAAAGAAATATCAATACAATGACTCAGCAGCCAAACACCTTTGTTAAATCCTATCTTCTTCGTTCTAACTTCACCTTCTCCTTTGATCTTTTTCCCACTCTTTAGGGGTATTTGGGCTATGCCCATTCTAGCTTTTTCATTTTGGAAAGAACTATTGATAATATGGGATGGGGGATGGAAATAATGTTCTGGAGAGGCTGGGCCCTCTGAGTTTCAGGGCTTATCTGGCCTGGGAACCCATCTGGTGGTTGTAGGTTTCTGGAAAGTAACCATAGCGCATGGAAACTTGGTAGAATCTCAGATAAAGCCCTGGGTATTCTTTAGAGTTGTCAGGAATGGTTTTGGTTGGGGTTTGGCAAACCATGATAACTAGCAATATCTAGCTGAAGTTTGCGTAAGAGTAGCCTCCAGAGTAGCCTCTTGACTCTGATTGAACTCTCTCAGCCACTAATACCTTATTTGTTACACTTCTTCCCCCCCCCCCCCTTTGATTAGGAAAGTATTGTTGGTCCCACAGTGCCAGGTTCAGGCTCATCCCTTGGAGTCATATCCAGAGAGATTTTGACCCCCGGATGTCATATCCTAGGTAGCGAGGAGCATAATGAGTTTACTTGCAGAGTTGGGCTTAAAGAGAGAGACCACATCTGAGCAATAAAAGAGGTCCTCTGGAAGTAACTCTTAGGCATAAATATAGGTAGGCTAAGCTTCTCCACTACAGAAATAAGCTTCACAAGAGCAAGCCTCAAGATCAAGGGATTGGCCTTTTGACATGGGAGTCTCTAATGTTTGAGACAGTATCAGGGGTTTCCCCAGTGAGAAAGTTTAATAGTTCCACATTTCTTCTCCCATCCCTCAAGGGACTTTGCCAACACTTTTTAATTGCCTGTTCAATATACTTTGGGATGTATCTGGGCATTATGTTAAGCTATACTGAATTACAAGCCCTCATTCCCATTCTCAGTTCCCTGTGTTTGGGTTGTTTAAATGCTCTGTCCAGACAGACTGAGTTAGATTATGTGCTACAGAAAATTTAGGTTTTGGACAAAATAAAGTTCTCTTCCTTTGTCTCAAGGAGTAGGTAAAGCTCTAAAATACAGACAACATCCTCCTTACCCCTTTATTCTGATTTACCTTAGTCTTGACTGGATCAGCTTTGTCCTTATCTCTAATTGAAGTCTGATTTCTTTTTCAGTTTAAAAGTTGTTGTAGGTAGCAATGCTGAATTTCAGAGCTGCAGAACTCCTGCTCTGAGTCCTAGGGTTACACAGGTACCCAAAGTTCCAGGGAAATACCAGGTTGAACATATATAACACAGCTAAGAACATCTTTTATAGAAAAAAAGCTTTTAACTATTATGTAATGAAAATTATCAATCTTCTTTAGTGACTTGTTTGAAAAGTCCTTCACGGCTCTGAGGTGACAAAGATATTTTCCCATATTTTCTTCTATTGGTTCTAAATTTTTAATTTTTATATGGAGCGTTTTAATCCTTTAATCCATTTGGAGTTCACTTTTGTGGATGGTACGAGGCAGGAATTTAATTTTACTTTTCCATACTGAAGGTCAATTATTCCAACACCTTTAGTTGAACAGTCAAATGTTTGTCTTCTGGCTTTAATGCTTTCTCCATGTAAGTTTTCACCTATGTTAGGTCTATTTCTGGACTTTCTGATATGTTGCTTTGATTTGTTTTTATACATTTATCCTAAAATCACTCTGTCAATTGCGAATTTTTACGTCTTCGTATATACTAAGGAAAGACCCTCCCCTTCTCTCTTCTTGTAGAAATGTTTAGGCTACTCTTTAATCTTTATTCTTCTGTATAAATTTTGGAATCAGTTTTTCACATTCCCTGAAAACTCCCTCTAATGGTTAGGTTCTGGTGTCAACTTGGCCAAGTGACGATGCCCAGTTGTCTGGTCAGGCAAGCACTGGCCTGACCATTGCTGCAAGGAAATTTCGTGGCTGGTTGATAAACAAGAAGGCTGGTGTGTTAAATCATCAGTCAGTTGATTGCATCTGTGGCTGATTACATCTGTGATCAACTAAGGCATGCCTCCCACAATGAGATAATCCGATCAATTGAAGGCTTTTAAGTGAAAAGAAAGACTTTCACTGCTTCTTCAGCCAATGAGCCTCTCCTGTGAAGTTCATCCAGACCCTTCACCAGAGCCTCCAGCTCACAGCCTGCCCTACAGATTTTGAACTTTTCCATTTCCATAGTTGCATGAGACACCTTCATAAATCTCATATTTACAGATGCCTCCTGTCAGTTCTGTTTCTGTAGAGAACCCTGACTTACACAGGTTGGTAACAGGAATGTTTCTTAAGAAATAAAATCTTAAAAATGGGATTTTACAATTGATTTTCTACTCTGATTAGACTCAGAGGTACTAATGACTCTTGCCGATAGTCAAGATGGCACTGACAGTCCATGGGGTGAGTTGGCAAAAGAGATACTCAAAATATCACCATTAGATTCTGCTAATTGTACACTTATACAGATCAAGTCTCTGGGTGAGAATGTTTCTGACACCTTTACAGAGTTTTGTGGAATTAAGGGGTATAATGATGTCGGCTGGTTGTGGTTAGATATGTTGGATACAATGATGAGGGAATGTGATGAGCTAAAGGCTTTAAATTTGAAGCTTCAGCGTCACTTGAGCAATGTAAAAGTTTCCACGTGTGCCCTGAAAGAAAATCTTATTTTGTGTGGTCGCAGACTTGAGATCTCTGAAAATCAGACCAAAAAAACTCATTGTACAAGTAGCAGATTTACAACGTAAACTAAAATCTCAACTTTGCAGGGTGTCTGCTGCTAAAGTAAGGGCTTTGATTGCAAAAGAATGGGATCCTGGAAGGTGGAAGGGTGATATATGGCTTGATGATGATGGCAATGGAGAGACGGGATGCCTGGAATCTTCTGAGCCTTTGCAAGAAAGACCTATAATAGATTGTCCTGAGGAAAGAGCTTCCCACCTTGAGCTTCCCGGCCTCCAGTCTCCCCAGAGGACTCTGCCATCCGACCTCCACCTAATGAGGCTAACCCCTTACTAACTGCTAATCCTGTAACTACCTCCCCTGGAGAAACAGCCCTCACGCCTCTGTCTGGAGTGATCAGTCCTGTTTCACCAGATGAAACTGCAAAGGAATTGCCCTGAGGTAATTATCTTGAAAGACACTTTTATTTCTTTTCATGACCCACCCCCACCACCCCTCTTTTCTTCAAGACCTAAAACTAAGCTAAAGTTCCAATAGGTCCCTCAAGGTGAGGTACAAAAATGTGACCAATGAGGAGGTACGTTATACTCCAAAAGAACTGCATGAGTTTTCCAATCTATATAGAAATCAGGGGATTATGTGTGGGAATAGATATTAAGGGTGTGGGATAATGGTGGAAGGAATATAAAGTTGGAGCAAACTGAATTTATTGATGTGGGCCCATTAAGCAGAGATTTTGCATTCAATGCTGTAGCTTGAGGGGTTAGGAAGGGCATTAACAGTTTGTTCAGGTGATTGGCTGAAACATCAAAAGGTGACTGACATTACCTGAGGTTGAAATGCCAGAATTTCACTGGTATAATGTAGATGAGGGGATCCAGAGGCTTAGAGAGATTGGAATGTTAGAGTGGATTTATAATGGAAGACCTGCTCCCACACCCCAGGGATGTCCAGAGGGCACACATCTTTTACCAGGACTATGAGGTAATTTGTGAGACTAGCTCCATCCCCTGAAGAGCTCCGTAGTTACCCTTCTCTGTAGGTCAGATATTACTGCAGGAATTGCTGTCACTGAGCTGGAATCCTTAAACACAATAGGATGATTGGATCCCGAGTTGGCAGAAGCCAGATGGCGACAGCTAATCACCAAAAACAAGGTGGATGTGGCCACCAAAACAGACAGCAGACTCAAAGCAAGAGTCACAATAATCTGACTCATAGAGATTTTTGGCATTGGCTAGTAGATCATGGGGCACCTAGAAGTACAATAGATGGGCAGTCTACTAAATTCTTGTTTGAGCTGTATAAGCAAAAGAATTCCAGGTAAAGTGAACATAAGTCTAACTTGAATTACAAAATCAGTCACAACCCCTTAATCAATTCCCAGACTTGAGACAATTTACAGACCCAGAGCCCCTTGAATGAGGAGAGGGCCATTTTACACAGCTCAAAATTTACACTGTTAACCTTCCTCCTAGCCTTCCCCAAGGAGACCTACAGCCTTTTACTAGGGTGACTGTGCACTGGGGAAAAAGAAATGATCAGATACTTGGGGGATTATTAGACACTGGCTCAGAAGTGACAGTAATTCCGAGAGACCCAAAATGTCACTGTGGTCCACCAGCCAGAGTAGGGGCTTATGAAAGTCAGGTGCTCAATAGAGTTTTAGCTCAGGTCTATCTCACAGTGGGTCCAGTGGGTCCCCAAACCCATTCTTTGGTCATTTCCCCAGTTCCAGAACGTATTGTTAGTATCGACATACTCAGCAACGGCCAGAATCCCCACGTTGGTTCTCTAACTCATGGAGTGAGGGCTATTATGGTAGGAAAGGCCAAGTGAAAGCCACTAGAACTGCCTCTGCCTAGCAAAATAGTGAATCAGAAGCAATACTGTATTCCTGGAAGAATTGCAGAGATTACTGCCACTCTTTGTCCTTTGCAGAAAATAGATGGGACTTGGAGGATGACAGTGGCTTATTGTAAAACTAACCAGGTAGAAACTCTAATGTACCTGTATTCCAGATATGGTATCATTGCTTGAGCAAATCATTGCCTGGTACCTGTTATGCAGCTATTGATCTGGCAAATGGCTTTTTTCTCAATAACTGTTAGTAAGGAACACCAGAAACAGTTTGCATTCAGCTGGCAAGGCCAGCAGTATACCTTCACTGTCCTGCCTCAGAGGTATATCAACTCTCATATCCTGTGTCACAATGTTGTCCATAGGGACTTTGACTATCTCTCCCTCCCACAAGACATCACACTGGTCCATTGTATTGATGATATCATGCTGGTTGGATCTAGTGAGCAAGAAGTAGCAACTAGTCTAGAATTATTGGTAAAGCAGTTATGTGCCAAGGGATGGGAGATAAATCCAACAAAAATACAGGGGCCTTCCACCTCAGTGAAATTTCTAGGTGTCCAATGGTGTGGGGCATGTCAAGATATCCTTTCTAAGGTGAAGGATAAGCTCTGGCATCTGGGCCCTCCCACGAGAAAAAAGAGGCACAGTGCCTAGTTGGCCTCTTTGGATTTTGGAGATAACACATTCCTCATTTGGGTGTGCTACTCTGGTCCATTTATCGAGTGACCAGAAAAGCTACTAGTTTTGAGTGGGGAATGGAACAAGAGGAGGCTCTGCAACATGTCCAGGCTGCTGTGCAAGCTGCTTTGCCACTTGGGTCATATGATACAGCATATCCAATGGTGCTGGAAGTGTCAGTGGCAAATAGGTTGCTGTCTTGAGCTTTTTGCAAGCCCCTATAGGAGAATCACAATGCAGAACCTTAGAATTTTGGAGCAAAGCCTTACCATCCACTGTAGATAACTACTCTCTTTTTGAGAAACAGCTTTTAGCTTGCTACTGGGCCTTAGTAGAGACTGAACCCTTAACCATGGGCCACCAAGTTACCATGAGATTCGAGTTGCCTATGATGAGCTGGGTATTGTCTGACTCACCAAGCCATAAAGTTGGGCATGCACAGCAGCAATCCATCATAAAATAGAAATGATATATTACAGATAGGACTCAAACAGGTCCTGAAGGCACAAGTAAGTTACATGAGGAATACTCAAATGCCCATGGCCCCCTCTTCTGCCACATCACCTGGTTGTTCACTTTGTTTGGAAGGAGAACTGGCCAGAGGTACATTTATATACTGACTCATGGGCCATTGCTGATGGTTTGGCTGGATGGTCAGGGACTTGGAAGGAGCATAATTGGAAATTGGTGACAAAGAGTGTGGGAAAGAGGTATGTGGATAGACCTTTCTGAACGGACAAAGAACATGAAGATATTTGTGTTCCATGCTCACCAAAGGGTGACTTCAACAGAGGAAAATTTTAATAATCAAGTGGATAAGATGACACTCCTGCTATTGCCCAATGGGCTCATGAACAAAATAGACATAGTGGTAGGGATGGAGGTTATGCATGGGCTCAACAATATGGACTTCCCCTCACCAAGGCCGACCTGACTACAGCCACTGCTGGGTGTCCAATCTGCCAGCAGCAGAGGCCCACACTCAGTCCCCGATATGACACCATTCTCCAAGGTGATTAGCCTGCTATTTGATGGTAGGTTGATTACATTGGGCCACTTCCATCATGGAAGGGGCAGTAATTTGTTCTAACTAGAATAGATACATACTCCATATATGGGTTTGCATTCCCTGCACGCAATGCTTCCACAAAAACTACCATCTGTGGACTTATGGAATGCCTTATCCACCATCATAGTATTCCACACAGCATTGCTTCAGATCAAGGAACCCACCTCACAGCAAATGAGGTATGGAATGGGCACATGCTCATGGAACTCATGTTCCCCATTATCCAGAGGCAACTGAGCTGATAGAATGGAGGAATGGCCTTTTGAAGACCCAATTGCGGTGCCAACTAGATGGCAATACCGTGCAGGGCTGGGGCAATGTTCTCCAGGAGGCTGTGTATGCTCTGAATCAACGTCCACTCTATGGTGCTGTTTCTCCCATACCCAGGATTCATGGGTCCAGGAACCTAGGGGTGGAAATGGGAGTGGCACCCCTCACTATCACCCCTAGTGATCCACAAAGAAAATTTTGCTTCCTGTCCCTGGAACCATAAACTCTGCTGTTCTACAGGTCTTAGTTCCAAAAGGAGGAGTGCTCCTACCAGGAGACACAACAAAGATTTCATTGAACTGGAAATTAAAGCTGCCACCTGGCCACTTTGGGCTTCTCATGCCTCTGAATCAACAAGCACTGAAGGGGATTACTGTTCTGTCTGGGGTGATTGACCCTGACTATCACCCCAGAAGAGTTTTCCTGGAATACACGAGATTCCCTAGGGTGTCTCTTAGTACTATCATGCCCTGTGATTAAAGTCAATGGAAAACTGCAGCAACCCAATCCAGGCTGGACTACCAATGGCCCAGAAACTTCAGGAATGAAGGTTTGGGTTACCCCACCTAGCAAAGAACCACTGCCAGCGGAAGTGCTTGCTGAGGATAAAGGGATCATGGAATGGGTAGTAGAAGAAGGTAGTGATAAATAGGAACTATGACCTCCTGACCAGTTACAGAAACAAGGACTGTGATTGTATGAATATTTCCTCCCTGTTTTGTTATGAGTATGTTTGCATTTGTACATAAGCAAATGTTTTGGTTTTTTCTTATATGACATAAGTTGTATTGTTCATGTTAAAGTATTTAAGTAATAGGATATGAAGTTTAAGAGTGAATGTTACCTAAGGAATTGCACCCTATTCTGGAAAGATGTAGTATGTTTCTACCAGTATGCAAAACAGTTGAGTCTTGTTAGGTGAAACATATGCCTGTTATTGTTTTCTATCTGGAAATCAAACATGTTTCAAGGTGATGTGTATAGCTGCCAAGCTGACAAGGGGTGGACTGTGATGCTTAGGTTTTGGTGTCAACTTGGCCAAGTGATGATGCCCAGTTGTCTGGTCAGGCAAGCACTGGCCTGACCATTGCTGCAAGGATATTTCAAGGCTGGTTGATATATCAGAAGGCTGGTATATTAAATCATCAGTCAGTGGATTGCATCTGTGGCTGATTACATCTGTGATCAATTAAGGCGTGCCGCCAATAACAAAATAATCCAATCAGTTGGAGGCTTTTAAGGGACAAGAGAAGCTCTTTCACTGCTTCATCAGCCACTGAGCCTCTTCTGTGGATTTCATCTAGACCCTTCATCGGAGCTTCCAGCTTCATAGCCTGCCCTATGAATTTTGGACTCTTCCATACCCACAGTTGCATGAGCCATCTTGATAAATCTCCTATTTACAGATGTCTCTTGTTGGCTCTGTTTCTCTAGAGAGCCGTGAGTAACACACCTCCATTGGGATTTTTATTGGAATTGCATTTGATCATTATAGATTGCTTATGATGTTTAGTTTTCCCAATGCTAAACATGTCCTACTGTCTGCTTCTTTAGGTTTTCTTTTATGAATGTTTTTCACATTTAAAAAAAATTTTTTTCTAGGAACCCTGTATTTTTTGTCCTTGTGAATGGCACCTTTTCTTCCATGACATTTTCTAATTGGTTATTGCTCATTTGTAGGGATGCCTTTGGTTTTTGTATGTCGCCCTTATATTTATCTACTTTGTCATATTCTCTTGTTAGTTTAAAATGATAATTATGTCTAGGATTTTCTACAAAGGAAATCATAGTGTCTGCAAATAACAATTTTGTCCTTTTCTTTTCTAAATCTTCTACTTATTTATTTATTTTTATTATTATTGTATTGGCTAATACCTTTAGTAGAATATTTAATTCCTGGTGTGAAAGCGGGTATCTATGTCTTATTCTTGAGCTTTATTGATACATTATTTCAACATAGTATGTCACAGGCTATGTCTACTATATGATGGGTACTTTTCTAAGCATTCAACAAAGCAAAATAGGAAGCTTTTGTCATTTCTATTTTCCTTTAATTCTTTAAGTAAAATTCTGAAATAGTCACACAATATAAACACTACTTATACATCCAAATGATTTTAAACATTTTTTGAAAATTCAGTTTTCTGAAGTTATGAGTCCGCAGTCTCCTTTACTGAATTGGTTTAATTAAATTATGTGCAATTATTAATTTTAGACATAAACTTGCTTTTTATTTTTCAAAACAGATAATAATGTGGGATGAAATTGCATCAATAATCGAACATTGACCAATTATTAAAATCAAAGCCATTTATAAATAAATAACACTAATAATTGAGAAAATCAACTAAATAATTCTGTGTTATTTAGGGACTCTTACTCAGATAAAAACCTTACTTCCTATTTTAGTGAGAAAAAAATTAAAAATAAGAACAATTAAATCAAAAGAAAAACAAAATATTGATATATTGCAAATGTACACAAAACAAAGTACTTCTCTGCAAATTTCTAAGTACCACTACTAAAGTAATAGAATAAGTGGGACAATTCAATAGGAAGGTTAGCAAGAAGCAGTGGTATGCATAAAATGTTTAACATTCAACTCTTGAGGGGGAAAAATCATGGCTTAGGGTGGGCCACTATGGCTCAGTGGCAGAGTTCTTGCCTGCTGTGCCGAAGACCTAGGTTCGATTCCTGGTGCCTGTACATGCAAAAAAAATCATGGCTTATAGAGCTTGCTAATTTCTATGGCGCAAATACTCCTACTATGAATGATTTCAAGCCACCAACATGATTTCTCTGACTATGGAGTTGGGGAAAGATATGCAGCAGTTCACCATAGTGTAGTATTTCCACTAGATAGACAAAATACCCATAAATAAACTCGAGTGAAAAATAATTACGAAGTAATGACTTATGAGTATTTATTATCTTTGTTTTATTATCATCGGTTTTAATAGTAAGTTTATATAATTTAATTTTTAATAATGACTGTGTTTAACAACCAGCTCCCGAAATTTCTGCAAATTTAACAAGCGACTCTTAGAAGCTGACCCCAGCACGCTTCGGGTAGGAGGCATGAAGTGACACCACCGGTTACAGCATGTTTTGAGGGCTGGCAGCTGCAGCGCCAGCTTATTCGAAATTCAAAGTCTCAGACCCCACCCCAGAATCAGCATCTACATGTTAACAAGAGCCCCAGGGGATTCATGAGCACCTTGAAGTTTGAGATGTACTTCATCTATAGAGCACACTTCAGCAGCAGGTGTAACAAAGAAGTTACTGAATTAAGGACGTTTAAGAAACAAACAAATAGCATTTAAACGCAATTTCAACTATTGTAAATTTCGTATTATTGCAAAAATAAAATAAAATAAAAACTGTATTTTGTGGCCCACCAATTTACCCATTCCCTGACATTAGCTGGAGACGCAGGCTTAAACAATAGGGACTTCCCTTTTGCCTTTTTGCGTGACAAAAGCCCAGGGGAAGGCAGAAAGAGGGAGTGAGGTGGCCTTAAATGTCCCTGGGATCCAGGCTCCGCCTCTTTTGGCTCAGCCTGTTTGCTTGTGGCTTTTGTCCTCACGCTGTCATCTTGTGGTCACAGACTGCCTGCTCCTCTGGCCACGCGGGCCAGAAGGAAAGTAGGGAAAGGACAAAGGAATCGGCTTGTGCCCACGGTTTGACCTCATTTAAAAGACTCTCCCAGCAGCCACATCTAGCAACTTTAACTGGCATCTCATTAGTCAGAGCTGCATTAAATGGCCACCCCAGCAGCAAGAAAGGCTGGGAAAATAGTTTTATAGCTGGGAACGCTATGACTCCCAACAAAATTGGGCTTCTCTTAGTAAGGAAGAACCGGTCCTGGGTAGTGAGCAGCCTGACTGCCATTTCCATTGTTTAAACTTCTTTGATTCTGCCAACCACTTACCAATGGGCATTTCTGCTTCATTTTTTTGTTTTTGTTTTTGTTTTTTTCACCATTACCAGACAGTGATTCAATAAATATGTATATGCGTGTGTGTATATCTCTTACATGTATGTATATGTGAGTCCCTATTACATATATGTATATATACATACATTAATACATTCAATGTATAGAAATACATTGTTCATGTTGCATAAGCTCAGATTCATTACATATATAGAGATAGAACATGTGCAATTATCTTATTTTATTATATATATTTTTAAATAGTCTAATGTTAATAAAATGCCTCAATGAGCATGTGTGTACATATGCAAACATGGATATATATACTACATATACATAAATTCATATAGTACACTTGTATAAGTTTTCTGTAGAATAAATCCTCAGAAGTTAAACTGATAAGTCAAAATCTTAACTTGATTTCTTTAAATGCAGTTAAAACTTTGCAAGATATTTCCAATCATCCTCCAAAAAGGATTCCACCAGCTGACACTCCACTAACAGTGTATGAGAATGAGGTGTTACACCTTTTCAAATTGTGTAATAAAACTCATTTTAAGCTCTGCCAATTTGATAGGCAATACATGTATACATATGTACATAAAAATAAATGGGTGAACAAATGAATTAAAATCATTATTGCAGATAACTGCTACCAAACATTTAAAGAAGAAATGATACCCATTCTCTACAATCTCTTCAGGAAGTAGAAAAGAGGGAAGACTTCTTAACTCATTCTGTGGTCAGAATTACCCTAAAACCAAAACCAGATAAAGGCATTGCAAGAAAGGAAAGCTACAGACCAAAATCTATCATGAACATAGATGTAAGAATTCTTAATAAAATATTAGCAAATCAAATCCAACAATGAAAATTAGAATTTGAAGTAAAAACACAATACCATTAACATTAGCACCTTAAAAATGAAATATTTATGTATAAATCTAATGAACTATGTGCAACATATATATGAAGAAAATTACAAAGCTCTGATGAGAGAAGACCTAACTAAATGGAGAAATATTGCATGTTCAGTGGACAGGAACACCCAGTATTGTTAAGCTATCAGTTCTTCCCATCATGATCTGTAAATTCAACACAGTCACAATCAAAACCCCAGCAAGTTATTTTGTTGATGTTGGCAAACTGATTCTAACATTTTTATGGAAAATCAAAAGGCACAGAATAGCAAACAAAATAGAAAGAGAACAAATTCAGGGGACCAACACTAAGCAACTTCAAGACTTACTGTAAAGCTACAAAATCAAGACCTTGTGGTATTGGTGAAAGATTAGACAAATAGATCAATGGAACAGAAATGAGAGCTCAGGTACAATCCCACACAAATGCAGTCACCTGTCCTTCAGCAGAGGAGGCAAAGGCAATTCAATGGAGAAAGGCTAGTCTTTTCAACAAATGGTTCTGGAAAAGTTGGATGTCTGTACACCTAAAAAAGATAATAATAACTCTAGATGCAGGCCTTAGACTTTTCACAAAAATTGGAAAAAATGGTGTGCTAGTTTGAAATGTTGTGTACCCCAGAAGAGCCATGTCCTTGAGTCTGAGTCAATATTGTAGGTGGAAACTTTTTTTTTAAACTTTTTTTTATTGTACAGTATAACATATATACAAAGTAAAGAAATAAAAAAGCAATAGTTTTCAAAGCACTCTTCAACAACTGGTTGCAGGATAGATCCCAGAGTTTGTCATGGGCTACCATACGATCCTCTCATATTTTTCTTTCTAGCTGCTCCAGTATATAGGAGATTAGGGGGCTTAAATATTTTTTTAATTTTTATTTTTTTAAAATTAAAATTAAAATTTTAAAATAAAAATTAAAAATTCAGTTTTTCACTTTAATATTTTTAAGTCATCACAATCGACTTTTTTCCCCCTTCTTTTTCTGTAAACAATAACATAGATACAAAAAAGCTATAAATTTCAAAGCATAGCACCACAATTAGTTGTAGAACATATTTCAGACTTTGACATGGGTTACAATTTCACAATTTTAGGTTTTTACTACTAGCTGCTCTAAAATACAGGAGACTAAAAGAGATACCAATTAATGATTCAGCATTCATACTCATTTGTTAAGTCCTATCTTCTATGTATAATTCCACCATCACCTTTGATCTTTCCATACCTCTCTTTGGGATTGTTTAGGCTATAGCAATTCTAAATTTTTGATATTGGAAGGGTCTGTCACTAATGTGGGGTAGGGAGATGGATCTATCTGATGTTCTGGAGAGGCTGGGCTAAGTTTCAGGAATTATCTGGACCATGGACCCATCTGGAGGTTGTAGGTTTCTGGAAAGTTACTCTAGTGCATGGAACCCTTGTGGAATCTTATAAATTGCCCTAGGTGTTCTTTAGGATCAGCTGGAATGGTCCTGGTTGAGGGTTGGCAGGTTATGATAGGTAGCAAGGTCTACCTGAAGCTTGCGTAAGAGCAACCTCCAGAGTTGCCTCTCAACTCTACTTGGACTCTGTCTGCCACTGATACTTTATTGATTACACTTCTTTTCCCCCTTTTGGTAAGGATGTAATTGTTGATCCCATGGTGCCAGGTCTGGTTTCATCCCTGGGAGTCCTCTCCCACATTGCCAGGGAGACTTTCACCCCTGGATGTCATGTCCCATGTAGGGGGGAGGGCAATGATTTCACTTGCAGAGTTGGGCGTAGAAAGACTGAAGCCCCATCTGAGCAACAGCAGAGGTCCTCCAGAAGTAACTCTTAGCATGCCTATAGGTAGTCTAAGCTTCTCCGCTACCTACATAATCTTCACAAAAATAAGCCTCGTGTTCAAGGGCATGGCCTATTGATTTGGGTATCTCTAAAGTTTAACACAGTATTAGGGGATTCCCCGATGGTAAGGTTTAATAGTTTTGTAGTCTTTCTCCCCTCCCTGAGGGGACTTTGCCAATACTTTTTGATTATCTGCTTAATGTACTCTAGGATGTTTCCAGGCATTACAATAATCTGTACAGGATTAAAGGACCTCTCTCTTATTCTGTGCTTCCTGTGTTTCAGTTGTTCAAATAAGCTATACAGATAAGTTGAATTAGATTGTGCACTACAAAAAAATTCAGTTCCAGATCAAATAAACATTTTTTCCATTGGTCTCAAAGAGTATGTGTGGTTCTAAAATGCAGACACTGTCTACCCCTATGTTCTGAATTACTTTAACCCCAAACTGTTCAGCTTCATTCTTATCTCTAAATATCAGGTTATATATAAAAAAACAGCCTCTCAAAATTCAGAAGTAATAATCACCACTCCGGACTTAATATATCTGCTCTAAAAGCTTATAATCTAGGCCTCTATTTTCTTATAAGCATTTTCTAAAGGTGACCATACCATTATTGTTCTTTTGTTTCTGGCTTATTTTGTCTCACCAAATGTCCCACATGTTCATTCACATCGTTCATAAGCATACACCATCATTCACCAATCTACATCTCCGTCAGTGTGTCCTTCAGCCACATCAGGCATCATGTAGAGGGCCCAAAGTCCACAATCCATCAACATTCTCAATTTTAGATAATTTCATTGTTCCCAAGAGACATAAAACCAGTAAACACACCCTCATCAAAACCTCCTGTTAACTCTTGTCCCTCACTCCATTATTTACCTCTGCTGTTGGTGTGGTAGTGCTGATGGTTTCCTTTTGAACATAGCTCATAGCATGCAATAGCAGTTTTCCCCCGTACCCTGGACTTAAACACTCTTTATATAAGAATCATATCTCTGAAGTAATTCTTACAAGAATGCATTCATATTTCTAGTGTAAGTCAGTGGGACCCATAGGTCTATACAACTCCTTTCAATCTAGTTCATCTTCAATATGGTAATATTACTTCTAGACCTACTAGAGAATCACCTTTCCTTAGGTGGAAACTTTTAAAAGATTTTTTGCATGGAGATTGACCAATCAGTTGTGTGTGTGATCTTTTGATTAGATTACTCCACGGAGATACAACATGCCCAATTGTGGGTGTGGCCTTTTGATTAGCTGGAGATTTGACACCACCCATTCAAGGTGGGTCTTGATTAGTTTACTATAGTCCTTTAAAAGAGAAAACATTTTGGAGAAAGCTCAGAGCCTACAGAAACACAGACATTTGAGTTGTTTCAGAGCCCATACAGACAGAAAGGCTTGGAGAACAGTTGCTTCAGAACCAACAGAGATGTGGAGATGCTTGGAGTGCCAAGAGAGTGCAGATACTTAGACGGGCATTTGGAGATGCAGAGCCCAGCAGATGTCTCCATGTGCCTTTCTGTGAGATTCTAAGCAAGTTAGAACCCAGAGTTGTGTCCCGGAGGAGCAAAATGAAAGCCTACACTTACAGAGGAAACCACTGGTGTCAGAAACTGGAAGAAACAGAACCAGGAACAAGGATCAGCAAACATCAGCCATATGCCTTCCCATGTGACAGACATTTGACCTTTCTTAAGTCAAGGTATCTTTTTCTGGATGCCTTAGTTTGGACATTTTATGGCCTTAGGACTGTAAACTTGTAACTTAATAAATTCCCGTTTTAAAATCCTTTCCATTTCTGGTATATTGCATTCTATCAGTGTTTAACAAATAAAACAAATAGATAATAGAACTAAGTGTGAAATACAAGACCATGCAAATTTTAGAAGATAACATAGGAAAAAAAATCTAGGTGACCTTGGGTTTAGAGATGAGTTTTTAGCTATAACACCAAAAACACAATCCATGAAAGAAAAAGTTGATAAGTTGGACTTTCCCAAAATTAAAAAAGACACTATTAAGAGAATGAAAAGTCAAGCCACAGATTTGAGAAAATGTCTTCAAAACACATATCTGATAAAGGACTGGTATCCAACATACAAAAAGAACTCTTAAAACTAAACAATATGAAAACAAACCCAATTTTTAAAATGTGCAAAAGATCTGGACACCTTACCAGAGAAGATACACCGATGCAGATAAACATGCATGAAGAGCCTTCACATCATATGCCATTAGGGCCTCACAAATTAAAACAACAATGAGATATCACTATACACATATTAAAATGGTTAAAATTTAAAAAAAAAAACAAAACAAAGAACACTGACGCTGCCAAATGCCAGCAAGATATGGAGCAATACAGACTCTCGTTCATTGCTGATAGGAAAACAAAATGGTATAGTCACTTTGGAAGAGAGTTTGGCAGTTTCTTACAAAACTGAAGGTAGTCTTACCTTATGGTCCAGCAACTGTCCAGCTGCTAGGTATTTATTAAATTGAATTGAAAACATATGACCTCACACAAGTGTTTATTACAGCTTTATTCCTAATCACCAAAAACTGGAAGCAACCAAGATTTCCTTCAATAAGTGAATGGATAAACAAACTGTGGTGTACCCTTCAATGGGATGCTATTCAGCGATAAAAAGAAATGAGCTATCAAGTCACACAGAGACATGGAGGAATCTTAAGTGCCTATTGCTAAGTGCAAGAAGGCAGCCTGAAAAGGCTACACATTTATGATTCCAGCAACATGACATTCTGGAGAAGACAAAACTACTGCAGTGAAAAGTCCATCGGTTACCAGAGGTTTGGGAGGAGGTGGGGGAGAAATGAACAGGGGAAGCACAGAGGAGTTCAGGGGCAGTGGAACTGTCCTGTATGATACTGTCATGGTGGATACATGACTATGCATCTGTCAAAACCAATAGAACTGCACAACACAGAAACGAACCTTAATGTGAACTCTGAGCTTTACAAGGAGTTTAATAATAATGTGCAATATTGGCTCATTACCTGTAACAAGCGTACCACACTAATGCAAGCTGTTGATAAGGGAAACTGTATGGGGGGTGGTAATATGGGAACTCTTGACACTATCTGTTCAATTCTTCTATAAATCAAAGCTATTCTAAAGCTATTCTAATAATTTTTTAAATCATTGATTTAAATGATTAAATACACAATTAACTACATTCTTGGTGACAACACAAGCATGTAAAGACTTTATTTCCATCCTTTGATCAGGGCCTATTTTGAGTTTGAGCATTTTGGTGTTCTAGGGCACTGTGCCTCAAATTTTACTGTGCCTGCAAAGCACCCAGGGATCTTGTTAAAATGCAGATTTTGATCCAGTAGGTCTGGGGTGCAGTCTGAGCTTTGCACATGTCTAACAGGCTTCCTGATTCTCCAGTGCTGCTGGTTACTGGCCCACACTTGGAGTGGCAGAGCAAACAAACAAATCCGGAAGACCTGGTCTCCACCCTCTGTAATCCGTTTTCTAAACAAGGAGGGAAGATTAAACGTACAAGGAAATAACTAAATTCACCATCCTAATCAGGGCCTTCCATGATTATTTTTTTTATAAATCGATCTTTAAGGGCTGTTTCCATTGGCCTTTCTTCTTTTATCATGCCCATTTCTGTTTTCAAAGGCACTGGAACCCCTTGCTTTAACTAAATGAGTCGGCGGAGATTGGAAGTTCATTTATCTGAGTGAAACTCAACAAAAGGTTGATAGTGCTTCATGTTAGCCAGTGGGCCGCCAAATATTTGTCAAGTGCATATCATGTTCTAGAGACTGTGAAGGTCACTGCTAAGACTGCCCAAACAATGGATGCTTTGAGCTTAGTATAGACATATTATTTATTTGAAGGAGAGTCTTAAGCCAGGAGGCAAACATGATGAGAGGTGGTTATATTTTACAAACTTCATGATCCCAAATAGTCAGAGCATAGTGTAAAGTCTCAGAGGGATGGGAGTCCCAGGGCTGCCCCCAACTCTCTCTGCCTCAGTTTCTCCATCTGCAAAATGAGATGATTGACCTCACTATGCATTAAAAACCCTTTCAACTCTGCATTCTTTATTTTCATTCTATGTGGAATGTTCATTCCAAGTAAGAGCCTGGGTCTTCCTTTTCCAGGGCAAGGAATTCAGGTTTCCAACTGCACCTTACAACCCCTAAACTCTTCCATCCTTTGGACCATAGAACAGTGGTCAGACATCTTAAAGCCAAGGAGGAGTCCAATTCCAGGAGAGACCTCCTTTCCTGGGCAGTTCAGAATAGCTGCAGGATGCCGGCTGCCAAGCACACATAGAACACATTCCTCCCACACCACTGACCACAATTTCCACTGGCTCCATGTGTGGAACCCAAAGAGATGTTCCTGCAGTTGGATAGTCTCCGAAGGTTGATTCAGAAATGACTAAACGGACAGCCAGTACTAACCAGAACACCTATTTGCAGAACCCTATTTGTTGTGAAGAAATCAAACCCTTGATTTAAACCAAACACAAACTCTTCCAGAAGCTATGAGCAGGCTCTTCCCCGGACCTTCTCAGCTGCAGGTCCTGGGGCTCTAGAAACTTGGGGCCACAGTTCAGTTGTGAGCCAATCATGACTCAGGCAGATAGCTTGTCAGCTCACAAGGTGGGGCCCAGAATCAGTCTTGCTGCCCTACTATCTGGTGTCTGGGATGGGTCCTTTGTAGTCACATATTTATCTTCCATTCATTCATTCACTCATTCATTCAGCACACATTTACTGAGCCCCTTCTATTCAACAGGCCCCGTGCTGTGTGCTAGGGGAGTGAGAAGGACAGCAGCTTATCTTCTTACCTTGTTATCCTTAGCAAGTCCCCTCTGAGTTTTCAGCTCAGGGGAGGAGTTGCGGGCTCACTTTGACCCCCTAATGCCACCAAGGCTTTGTCTCTGTAGAGGACTTGCCAGCCCACCATCTGGGTCATTTTCTCTCTATTTGGTTTGAATTGGAGAGATGAGCCTCTTATCTCTTCTTGGAGTTTGATGTGGGGAGATATGAGAAGCGGGGAGGACTCTACCTGATAGGAGAGACTATTCTGTATTCTCCAGAGGTTCTCGTCTGAAGAGCAGCAGATAACCTCGACACTTGGAGAGCAGCCAGACTTTAAAGAGCGCGTTGTTTGGTGGATAGATATGATTCACATTCACTAATATCAAAAGATAGGTAGCACCTTATTAAAAAATCAGAGGGCTGGCTTTTTATTGAAGTAAGGAAGGAAGGTAGCTTATCTCTAGGGCAGTCCTTTGAAATTATATGTGAAAAGAGAGATTATTTTAAGCCCTGCTCATTTCAAGCAGGAAGGAGAAGCACATATTAATAATTGTGCTGAGAGGTTTATAATACGGGTCGAGCAGTCAGGCCAGGGTGGGGCAAATGCGAGATGGCCATTCTGGGGTGCCAAATCTTTTAAGTGGGGAACAGAATGGAGTGTGCTTTCTGGAAAAAATGACTAGATGGATTTATTCATGCCCTTGGGTCAAAGCCCAGAGTGAGGTCTAAGCAAAGGAGAGACGCAGCTAACCCAAGAGGGAGTCCTGGAATCACCAGGCTGCGTGGTTCATGAAAGGTCATTACGTCCAGTCCTCTCCTATTTGGAAGACTTGCTTTATCTAGCCCTAATGCACCTTTGGATGCTTCCTAAAGTTCATTGCAGAAAGCCTTTGGGATTAAAACCATATCCCAAAAGGAGGTTCTCATCACAGGCAGCCTAAACCTGCCCACTGCACTATAATTTCTCTTTCACAAACAAAAACAAAAAAACTGCCTTGATTGTAGATAAAGACTGATTCATAATATTCCACCCCTTAAAACACAGCTTCACATTGCCATAGGTTGAGCCAAAAAAAGCATGCAATATTTGGGTCCCCACTGACCTCTCCTACTTTTCATTCTCTGTGCTCCATCTAATTCTTTATCACTTCCTTCAACAGCATCACATCACCTCCCGGGGCTCAGCCTCAGTTCATATTGTTCCCTCTGTCTAGAGTACCAGGAAAATACCGCGCCCCCCCTTAGGATATCAGTCAGATTTTGAAGTCTAGCTTGTGTAAGAAGAAAAACTTTTATAAAAGGTCTCTACATCCAGGAGGAGGGGTCAAGATGGCGGCTTAGCAATGTGCGCGTTTTAGTGCGTCCTCCAGAACAACTACTAGATAACCAGAAATAGTACAGAACAGCTCCCGGAACCACGATAGTGACCGAACACACAGCACGCCCAGGTCTGGAGCAGCTAGACCGACGGCAACTCGCCGGAACCGTGAGCCCGGCGCCCCTCCCCCATAGTCGGCTTCTCGGAGGGAAAGGATAGAGTAGCGGGGACTGAGTCCAACCAAGCGCCAATTGTGGCATTAATAAACAAATTCTGATTACTAAAAATAGGCCCCCAGCTCACGCGAAACTGGGCAAGTCAGAAGTCGCTTATTGGGCCAACCGATAAAGAGGAAAGGGGACAAAACGGGGGGTTTCGTGGCTGTTTCTACGGAGACTTGGCAGCCTCTGGATTCAGCAGCGGGACTTCTCGGACTGCAAC
>PVIY010004395.1:0-103369 GCA_004026745.1 Myrmecophaga tridactyla
TACTTGTATTAAGAATATTATTTTTGTCCAAAAATGCTGCAAATGTGCTTCCCAAATGCTTTGCTTTCAAATTTTGTTTGTGGTGCTTTTTGACACATATAAATTCTTAATTCTGCAATTTATTTGTCCCTCTATTGCCAGCTTCTCCCGTCTATGGTTCAACTTCTCATTTCTACCGGAGAGGCCCTTCTAAAACACAGTCTCATCATTTCACTCCACTGCTTAAAAAGCTTTATAGGCATTCTCACTTTTAGGATAAAGACCAAATTCCTTAGCATAGCAAACTAGGTCTTTAATGAGATTTCCCCCACTTACTTTTCCAGGTTTACCTCCTGCTTCTCTTTTTCAAGGTACAAGCATAGCTTCTAGTGATTCCTTGAACCATCGTTTGTAGTCTCTGTGCCTATCCGTGCTCTTCCCTCTGCCATCCCTCATTTCTTCAACCCTTTATTTACTTTGCTAATGCCATAGGACTTGACTGAGACAACAGTGCTGACTTAGACATTACTGCTAGAAAGCCTGCCTAGACCCCTTAATTGTCCCTCCTAAAACAGCATGAGCTTCCCTCTGCCTAACATATTTGCCTCAGTGTATTGGAATTTCCTATTTACACCTCAGTCTCCCATACTATCTGTCTATTTCTCAAGGGTAGGTGCTGTGGTTTATTTGTCTTTGCAGCCAGAATGTCTAGCACATTGCCTGGCACATAGTAGGGGCTCAATAAGTGTTGAGCATTGAGCATGAGATAAATGAAAAATGGATTCAGTGGCAAATGATCCTTGAGGTAAATGCAGAGCCGGGTTGAGTCTGTTCTTCTGAGAATTGAAGAAATTCCAGCAGAGTTAGGTCAGGAGAGAAGTCATGTGTTCCAGTGCTGTGCTTTCAAAAATGGGCTAACCATGAGAATCACTTAGGGAGTTTTTTAAAAACGAATCTTGGGCTTTGCCCCACACCCATTGAATCAGTTTCATAGGGATAGTGTGCAAGGTGCTATAGTTTACTGAATGTTCTAGAGTAACTCTGATGACCAGCCAGGTTGAGGAGTGACCGCTAAGGTAGTCTAGCAGACAAACTTCAGTGTATCTGGTTCCACCATTTCAAACCATATGATATTTTGGAATGGAGAGAAGGAGCTTTGTTTGAATCCCAGCTTTGACATTAGCTCACTGTGCGATCTTGGGGGGAGTTACTTAACTTTTCTGATCCTCATTTTTCCTCACCTATAAAGGGAGAGATAATGTTACGCCCTTTAAAAAAATCTGTTGGCAGGATTAAGAATTAACCTTCTTCTAGCTCAATGCCTGGCACAGAGTGAGCATGCAATAAACAGTTTTTCCCTTTCCCCCACACTCCTCAGCCTCAGTTTCTTCAAATACAGTGTATCTGCTTATACCTGCATGTTTGCCTTCTATATTCCCATGCTCTGTACTCCAGAAGGAAGGGACCTTCCAAAAGGCCTTTTGGGTTATTCTGATCATACAGAACAAGTACTTGTGGATTTAGAGGGCACAAGAACCCCAATCCCCCACTCCGTGCCTCTTCAGGTATATCAGAGACTGCACAGCAATCAATTGGAATAGTTCTAATGTTTTTCAGAACTAAATGTCTTCCAGTCATATCCAAATATTAACAGTTTTCTTATTAGTTCTCCCAGAGAATGGTAGCCTCTGAGCTGCAAAGAGAAGATGCTTCCACCATAAGGTACAGATGGGGGGTTGTCAGGGGACAGTGGTCATTGCCCTGCTGTCCTTCCAATGCCCCTGGTATCCTTTCATAAACCTGGGGGCAAGAAAGACAAGCCTGACTGTAAAGTCAGAAGAACCCATCTGCAACCACTCTGATTAAGTGTCATTGCTCCCTGCTCCCAGTACCCGCTCAGGGTGGGCAGTGGAGGCAAGAAAAATGCATTTGGTCCATCCGGCATGACAGAGTTCAAATTACCAAGTCAGCAAGAACAGTTCCACTCTAAATGGACTAAAATTGGATTCTATTAAAAACCACTCTCATCAAGCCACTTGGCTATTAATATTTGCTTAGAGTTGGAGAAGGGGTGGGGGTGGGAGGCAAAGGTTGGGAGCTCAGCTGTTCTGTTGAATTGCTTTTCTGGAAGTGAGCCTACAGTTGAAACCTAGACATACTCTGTTTTCAAAGTCTAACAGAATACCAGGGCTGGAAGGAGATCATATGGTCCAGTCCTCTCATCTTACAGATGGGCAGTCAGCTCCCGAGAAATGACTTATTCAGAGTCACATAGCTTCTAAGTAGCAAAGTCAGAACTGGAACCTAGGTTGGTTTTCTGCCAACAAATTTGATATTCTTTCCACCAAACCAAAGTTCACTTGCAAAGGTATCTTTAAAAAAAGAAGATATTTTAATGCTATAAAATGTATTCTCTTCCAAAGAGCAAGAACACAATCTTCATTTATTTTACTCACCCCCCCCCCAAATTCATAATTCCTGTGACAGCAGTAGGTAATACAATGGTTAATAAGGTATTATCTCTTCTTAAAGTCTAGTAGGGAAGAAAGAAATTTAAAAAAATAAAATATTTTTATTTTATTTGAAGTTCTGTGTAATAAATGCTTCAAAAACATCACAGACACACATAGAAGGGGCAGCTATACCAATCCCAGAGGATCAGGAAAGATCTTGGCAGGATGCCTACTGTGGAGACATGAAAAACCAGCAGTAATTAAGTGAAGAGCAGTGCAAAAGGTAAATAACAAAGGCCTGTAGGAAGAGAGGACATGACACCATTATAGAAATACCAGTTGCTCAAAATGACTAATGACTGAGGAATGGAGCTGAAAAGTGAGAAATGAGTAAATTTCAGGCAAGTATCAATGTTCTGCTACTCGTTTTTGGAGTATAAATGAGATAAGATTTGAGGCAGTCACCATGAACTGTCTTTTAACTATTTACTGAATTTTCATGCCTGGACTCATGCAAGGTCCCTTTTACTATCCTGCACCCTGGGTCTGAGAAGTCACACCTGCAAGTTATATCTAATTAAATCCCCCAAGTAGAGTGAGGACAAGTGGTTATACCTGTCTTCTCTGAGCACAACCAGAAACTTTTCTAGACTTGTGATTTCCATAATGGAGGAAAATTCTAGACCAGGTTTCAGTAATGTAGCTCCAGAGACAAAATACCATGAGCACCCTGAGCTCACCCTGTATAAATACCTTTATTTTATCTTCCATTATTTGTCAAATATCAGCCTCTTTGTTCTAGAGGCCTTATTCCATCCAATAACATAATGTGAGCCACTTGCATAATTTAACATTCTTCTTTTAGCCACATTTTTAAAAGTAAAAACAAGCATAATTCACTTTAGTTCATATATTTTAACCAAACATGAAGAAAATTCCATTTACAATAGAATAAAATACTTAAGAATAAATTTAACAAAAGTACAAAATAGTATACTTTAAAACATTACAGAACACTGTTTACAAGATAAAGAAGATCTAAATAAATAGAAAGGAATCCCATGTTCATGGATTGGGGCACTTCAATATTGTAAAGAAGGCAATCTTCCCCAAGTGACCTATAGATTCAATGCAATCCCTTTTAAAATCACATCTAACTTATTTGCAGAAATTGACAAGTTGATGCTAAAATTCATAGGAATTAGAAGGGACCCTGAATAGCCAACGCCAACTTGAAAAAGAACAAAGTCAGAGAATTTCAAAACATTACTAAGCTACAGTAGCCAAGAGAGTGGTCCTGGCATAAGACATAGAGACTGTTCTAGTCTGCTAGCTGCCAGAATGCAATATACCAGAAATGGAATGGCTTTTTAAAAGGGATAATTTAATGAGTTGCAAGTTTACAGTTCTAAGGCCAGGAAAATGTCCCAATTACAACAAGTCTATAGAAATGTCCAATCAAAGGCATTCAGGGAAAGATACCTTGGTTCAAGAAGGCCAATGAAGTTCAGGGTTTCTTTCTCAAATGAGAAGGCACATGATGAATACAGTCAGGGCTTCTCTCTCAGCTGGAAGGGCACATGGCAAATATGGCATCATCTGTTAGCGTCTTCTCCTGGCTTCCTGTTTCATGAAGCTCCCCGGGAGGCATCTTCCCTCTTCATCTCCAAAGGTCGCTGGCTGGTGGACTCTGCTTCATAGTGTTGCTCTCTCTGAATCTCTCTCTCCAAAATGTTTCCTCTTTTATAGGACTTTAGAAACTAATCAAGACCCACTTAAATGGGTGGAGACATATCATCACCTAATCCAGTTTAACAACCATTCTTAACTAAATCACATCAACCAGGGAGATGATCTCATTACAGTTTCAAACATACAGTATTGAATAGAGATTATTCTACCTTTATGAAATGGGATTTATATTTAAACATGGCTTTTCTTAGGGGGCATACTTCCTTTCAAGCCTGCACAGAGACCAATGGAAAAGAATTGAGAGTCCAAAAATAAACCTTCATATTTCCAGTAAAATGATTTTTGACAAGGGGCCAAGACATTGTAATGGGAAAATAATAGTCTTTTCAATAAAATGGTGCTGTTACAACTGAATAGCCACATGCAAAAGAAAGAAATTGGACCCTTAACTCATACCATGTACAAAAACTAACTCAAAATCTATCAAAGACGTAAACATGCAGTAAACATGTAAGTGCTAAAAACTATAAAATGCTTAGAAGAAAATCACTAGATTGGTGAGGCCTTCCCAGTAATTTTAGTCTTGCTCTTTTATGGAGTTTCCAGTGCCCCCACTCAAGACCCATTATAGCTGCCACCAGGGCAGGGGAGCCAGGTCTACAGTACTGTGGGAGAAAGAGCAACAGGAGAAAGGGGCTCAGCAGCTTGTTCCATGGACCTCACTTCCACCTGCATACTGGGTCTCACATCCCTGGTAAAGTGGGCCAAGCCCAGGTTCATCTTCAGACTTGAACACTTAGTTCTGTGCCTCATTTCTGAAAATGAGGATAATAACAGAACCATCCTCACAGGATTATTGTGACGATTGAAGTGCAAGTGTAGGTAAATAGCTTAGGGAAATGGTACCTGGCATAAAGTAAGAATTCTTTAGTGTTAGCTAATTATGATATAATAATTATTATTGTTGTATATTTATTATTAATTTTGTCTCCAGGTTTTAGCAGAATAAATCAATTATTCTGGCACATAATCGATTCTTGATGGGACATAGATCTCCACACTGGAAGCTTACGATACCCCAAACAGGTGATTCTGTATCCTGAATACTTCCAGGGAGTCCTGTTTCAAAGGTTGGCCATTCCATTTTTAGGTAGTTTTACTTGTTAGAATGTACCTTCTTGCACTGGGCCAGAATCTGTCTTTCAGTAGCTGCTATCCACAACCTAACTTGGCTCTGACCAGAGCATGTTAAGTTTTCTCTTCAACAGGACATTCTTCCAGATATTTGAAGACAGCCATCTGGACTCTCTTTATAGTTTTCTATTTTTCCAGCCTGTATGTTCCCAGTTCCTTCAATTATTCTCCCCATAACAGGTCTTTCAGCTGTCCCATGTTTTGCAGTCTATTAGTGTCCTTCTTAAAATGCAGCATGGAGAACTATACTGGCCAGCACAGAAAACAAGGGGACCATCATCATTTCTCTACATCTGGACGGCAAAAATACCTAGATTTTTTGCCAGACCATTTCACAGTGGGTTTGTTGTATGCCTGTGACCCCATCTTCTACTTGCACCACTGGCCTTAAAATTTTTATATTGTTTTATTGAGGTCTAATTATATAATATAAAATGCCCAGATCTCAAGTGTCAGTTGATAAGTCAAAACAAATGAATATTCCCCTGCAGCCAACTCCCCAATCACAATACAGAACATTCCCATCACCTTAGAAAATTCTTTCATGCCCCTTTCCTCTCATTCTTCCTATCCCCAATCCCCAGACAACCACTTTTCTGATTTCTGCCCCATAGAATAGTATTGCCTGTTTCAGAAATTCACTTAAATGGAATTATATAGTAGTGTAACGTTATGTTTTTATCTTCATGTACAATTTTATTCCTGTTAAATTTGATCATACTGATTTCAGTCTTTTCTAACAGCACATTATGGACATTTTCATCTTGATTTCATCATCCATAACTGCTAATTTTCCCAACTTCATGTCATTGGTAATAATTTCTTCTGCTCTTAAACCAAGTTATCGGTAAACATTAGACAAGAACAAAGACGGAGTCCAGCAGCTAAACTTAACTAGAAACCTCCTTTCAACTTTCAAGCTTAGAGGACGGTGAGAATTGTACAAGAACTGGCTGAAAGGAACCACAGGGAAATAATCCACGTTGATGGAGAGGCCTGAGCTCCGTTTGGGGTGCTCTGAACTGAGAAGTGATAACAGGACATCCCAGTGAAGATGTGTGCTGTGGTGAGGGCAGGGCTGCAGAGGAAGGTCACATACGTACAAATGATCACTGAGGTCAAGTGAGGAAACGAGCTCTGTGGGGGAGAACAGAGGGCCAGTCAGTTCCCCACAATTAAAATACCACAACGGTTTCCAAGGTCATCTGAGAAGTCCTGAGCTAAAGCCATCATTTAGTCTGGTTTGATGTTTTGTTTTGTTTGTTTTGACAAGTCCTAAATAGAAACTGGCAGTTTACAGGAATATTATTTTCCTTGATTTAGAATCTACTGAAATCGTCAAAATCATGGAGAGCATTTAGTCTTCTCCCTCACTATTCCAACCTCAAAGCAGTAAGTGGGTACAGGCTAAGTACAGACTGGGGGGGGGCGGGGGTGGAGAGGAAAAGGATGTTTGGAGCAAGTTGATTCTTTTAATCTTTCAGGGGGAGAACTCTGGAAAAGTAAAGTTTATCTTGTTCAAAATGCTCCTTAAGTTTTTACATTTTGATAAGTTTTGATTCAACAACAGGGGCTTCTATTTCTTTGACACACACAAGAGCTATGAAATGCAGGCAAGCATTGGGTCTGCGATGGAAGAAACAATGTCCTGCCATCGCTGGCTGTGGTATCCTGAGTTGTAGCCACCTCCTTTATTTCATCCTTGTCCATAAATAGGTGGAAATAGTTCAGATATCTAACAGAGGTTCAGAATCACCTACCTAGCACTTTAAAAAGTACGGGGGTGGGGGGGGGTCCAGAAAACTATTTTTTAGAAGCTAAAATTCTGATACTGGTTCATGTACTGGTATTTGGGGATGACTGAACTGAGATAACATCTGTTACGGTTCTAATATTCTGTAGATACATGTTGCAGCTCAAAAGTGAGTCCTCATCCGATGCTCACAGAGTCAATCAGTAGACACTGGGATCTTGAGAAAAGAAAAGGTTTGTTTACAAAGATTAGCCTCACAAAGACAGGAGGACAGTCCTCATATCTGTCTCCCCGAACTGGAGAAAATGTCAGTATTTTATAGCAAACTAAGGCAGGCAGGCTTAGCATAATAAACAAGGTGGTTTGAGAGGATGAGGTCAGAGATGGTCTAATTATTGATTATGCATAGAGTGATTACACACTTAGACTACTATGCATGCCAGGTGTGCTAACTTTGATTAGAACCGGGTTGGAGCTGCAAAACAGTTTAGGAATTTGGGGTGTTTAGTCCTGGTCTGACTCATGTTAATCAAGAAGGGGCCACGTGCAAGGGCATCCAACTTCAGGGGACTATTTGCAAGGGCACACGACTTCAGGATTGCAAAACAAGGTAAGGGGGCACAAGTGGGGCCAGCCACAAGCTGTCTTGTTATTGTCCAATTACAGGATACAATTTCAAAACATAGCATCAGCAAAACAAAATATCTGGGTTACAGTTCAGTGAGTGTGATTTTTACTGTTATGACTAGACAAAATTTCCTTCTAAGTTAACTTTCTTTTTAACTGCATAAAATAAGGGTCAGAGTGGTTACATACAAGGTAGTTTGTCTTCACTGACGCCAAACAGAATTTACTCAGCCTAGTCCATGCGTCTATTCGCATTCATATGCCAGAGGACTTCGGTTTTGGCCAAAGGTAGGAAAGACTTTTTGGTTTCTGTTGTTGTATTTTGATTTAGTTTAGTTCTGTTTTGTTTTGTTTGCAGAAGAGCTTGAAAGAAGATAAACGAATAAAGATAAAGACAATAAGCCAATTATCTGACCCTCAGTTACAGTTAAAAGGTAGATTGACATTGAATGGAAACTTCTATGATAAGGAAATGAAGAGATTAAAAAGACACTGCCAAAGCCCCATTTGGCACATAATTCAGGGTAAGCAGGGCAAGATGCCTCTCCCCAGTGGTTGAACTGTATAACCTTTGAGCATGTGGTAACTTAGAGTTCTCAGGTACCACCAGAGCTGGCGTGAATATGTGGCAAGACTAAATTCTTTAGCTTTCCCCATCCTCCTTCCACTCCATGCATTTGCAGCTACCTTTTGTGCCATGAAGCCCCACTCTCTTAATCTGGGTCAAATCCTAGTCCAGCTCAGGTTTGCAACATTTCTGGTTTAGAGAATCCAAGATTTTAGTCGAAGCATGTCCTGAGATCCAGAAAAAAGAAAGAGTAAAACTGAAGAAGAAAGAGCTCAAAGTCAGCTCAATAAGCTAAAACACTTTTTGCCAACCACATAGCTCATTTTTCAGGTAAGAAACTGAGACACAGCACAGCGATGTGTCTAAGGAACCATCATGGGTGCCACAAGAGCGTTATTAACCCGGCTCTCAGTTCTTCTGATACTCACTGCACAGACCTCAGAGTCTCCCTTCAGGGCTGTTGGAGATGCTTGAATTGGTTTCCTACACCCCCTGACAGGGAGAAAAAGGAAATTTTGATAAGACTATGAATAGAAATTATGACTAGGGAGTCTAGTGAATCCAGTAATAGAGTCATGTCTAATGATCAAAACTGATACTGAATATTACTAATGTTATATTGTATGTGTTTTTGCCAAGGAAGGCCAGGAATGTTCAATGTATGAAAAGCGTATGGTTGATGTGGTTCCCTCCTGCTATTGGTCTATACATAAAGACCTTATTCAAAGATGAACCCACTAACATATAAAATTAGTGTAACATTAGAAAGCAATCAAGTTCTTAGCATCACCTGATGGTCTTCTGTCCTAGTACAAAGAGTTTAAAAACCTCAGCAGCTCACACGTCCCCTATGAGCAGACCGGGACCTAGGTGAGTGATTGTGGAGAGCAGTGTCCCTCAAGATTTAATGTGTACATGAATCACCTGAGGATCTTGATAAAATGCAGATTCTAATTCCTAGGACTAGTGTGGGACCTACACCTGTGCATGTCTAACAAGAGCCCAGGTGATGCTACGCAGCTGGTCCCTGGGTTCCACTTTGAGGATCAGGTATGGAGTATCAGTGTGCCTGACTGCTGAGCAGGGGCGGACAGCCTGCAGAATCATCTCATACCCAGCTCTACATTCAGATACTCCTTTTGGCTTTAACTTTACCTACATGTGGCTTAAACTACTGTATTCTAAAGTGTCAATGAGACCCTGGGTTATGCCTTCATTCCAAAAATCTTGGGAACTAGGATTAAGACCCCACACCCCCACTTCCACCTCCAACCTTTCCTACTAACCTCTAAGTCCTTCTTTGACAGTCACCCCAATCCATCCCTTATAATCCATATCCTAACCCTGCCATTTAGTTTCACATTTCCTTCCCTCCAGAACAAACCAATCCTACAATAGGAAACATCTATTGACTACTCTGTGCTAGACCGTGTTTAGTTATCCTCTGAGTTTATAAATGCCATCTTATGAGGTAGACACTATTATTACCTCCATTTTACTGATGAGGAATTTGAGACTCTGATGATTAAATAAATTCCCAAAGTTCACCTAACATAATAAGTAACAATGCCAAAATGACAAATGCTAAGCTTTCTGACTCCAGAACCTATGTGCTTGGCCCCTGTGCTGTTGGAAGTTTTGTCCTGGCATGGTGAGCTATCCATTCTTACTGGTATGTCAAAGAGTGTCACATCCTCTTTTTAGCCTAATTACCTAAATTGTATTTGGTCCTAACTCACTTTGCCTACATTCCTTAGCCTGGAATGAAACTCTATCAGGTCCTGAGTGCTGGAAAAAAAACTCTGACCTAACTTTGAGCATCTGCAGCACTTGAGAAGTTGCCCAAATTAATCTCCAAGATCTGTATCCTCCCCCTCCTGAACCTAAGCCTAACCTCCACCAGGACTGCCTTACAGGGCCCTCCTTCCACTCACTTCAACAGCCTCTGTCCTACCTCATTCTCTACTCTATTTCCCCTCCCACATCAAAAGTGGCTTTCAGGGAAAAATCAGAGAACGCTAAGAATGCGTCCACATGTGTGAGTTTTTTGAAGCAATTGCATTTTAAGCCTTATTGCTCATCAAGGGAAGAAAGGCTCAATTTCCAAGGAGGACCTCCTCCTTTCAAGGAGCTGAAGTCTGACAAGATAAATGGTTGTTCATTAGGCCCAGGACAAAAGGAAAGGGGAAAGAAGATCATTCCAGGCATTCTAGGAAGAAAGACCTATTCTTGCATTTTGTAGTTGCTCAATAAATGTTTGTTGATGAAACAATGTATAGAAAATGTATTTTTAGGTCCATTAGGGACTCAGAAAAGGATAGCGCTGCAAAAACTCCTGGGCCTGGCTGAAGGATGCGCTGACTGAGAAGCAGATTAGTAAATAATGGTGTATACACATGCTCAAATATTGTGCTGCTATAAAAAAGAATGAAGTTGTGAGGCATGCAACATTGTGAATAAACCTGTGGGATATTTGGTGAGGCAAAATAAGCCAGAAACAAAAGAGCAAATATTGTATGGTCTCATTTAGAAAATACTTACAAGAAAACAGGGGTGTAGATTGTAAGCTTTTACAGCAGTTACATCTAGCCTGGAGTGGTGATTATTATTTCTGGATTTTGAGAGGCTGTTTTATACATGTATAACCTGGTATTTAGAGATAAGAATGAAGTCGATCAGGTCAGGATTAGGATAATTCAGAATACAGGGGTAAGGAAGATATTGTCTCTATTTTAGAACCTCATCTACTCTGTGAGACCAAAGGAAGAAAGGTTCATTTTGTCCAGAACCTAAATTTTCTGTAGCACATAATCTAACTCAACCTGTCTGGATAGATCATTTAACCAAAACAAACACAGGGAGCCCAGAATAAGAATGAGGACCTTTAATCCTGTATAGTTTAATGTAATGCCTGGATGCATCCCAGAGTATATTAAGCAGATAATCAAAAAACACTAGCTAAGTCCCTTGAGGGATGGGAGAAAAATAATAGAACTACTAGAATTTACCACTGGGGAATCCCCTGATACTGTCTCAAACATTAGGGACATCCAAATCACTAGGCCAAGCCCTTGATCTTGAAGCTTGCCCTTGTGAGGCTAATGTGTGTAGCGGAAAAACTTAGTCTGCCTAAGAGTTACTTCCAGGGGACCTCTTTTGTTGCTCAGATGTAGCCTTATTATCTCTAAGCCCAACTCTCTATTGAAACCATTGCCCTCCCCCCTACATGGCGCATGACATCCAGGGGTGAAATTCACCCTGGCAACGCGGGAGATGACTCCCAGGGATGAACCTGGCCCTGGCACCATGGGATCAGCCATGCCATCCTGACTGAAAGGGGGAGAAGTGTAACAAATAAGGTATCAGTGACTGAGAGAGTTCAAATATATTCAAGAGCCTACTTTGAAGATCACTCTAATGTAAGCTTCAGTTACACATTGCTATCTTCCATAACTTGCCAAACCTCAATGAAAACCTTCCAGCCAATCCCAAAGAACACCTAGGGTGTTATATAAGATTCTACAAAGGGGGCGGCTGCCGTGGCTCAGCAGGCAGAGCTCCGACCTGCCGTGCTGGAGGTCTGGAGTTCGATCCCTGGTGCCTCCTGCCCATATGCAAATTAAAAAAAAAAAACAAAGGTTCCATGCACTAGGGTAACTTTCCAGAAATTTACAACCCCCAGATGGGTCCCTGGACCAGATAAGTCCTGAAACGCAAAGGGGCCAGCCTCTCCAGAATGTCAACTAGTTCCATCCTCCTATCCCATATTATCAACAGCCCCTTCCAACATGAAAAAGTTAGAATGGGGATAACCCAAATGCCCCTAAAGAGTGGGGAAAGATCAAAGGTGATGGTGGAGTTATACAGAGGAGGTGGGATTTAACAAATGAGTATGATCACTGAATCATTATATTGATATTTCTTTTAGTCTCCAGTATCTTAGAGCAACTAAAAGTAAAAACTAAAATTGTGGAATTGTAACCTATACTAAACTCTGAAATCTGTTCTACGACTAATTGTTGCAGTGTGCCTCGAAATTTATTGCTTTTTTGTATATATGTTATTTTTCACAAAAAATGAAAAATAAAGTCTAATGTGATAATGAAAAAAAAAATTCCTTCTAGCCTCCAGTACTCTGGAGCAGCTAGAAGGAAAAATCTGAGATGAAGGTATGGTAGTCCATGACAAACTCTGGGATCTGTACTGCAACTACTTGTTGAAGAGTGCTTTGAAATTATTGCTTTTCTCTTTCTTTGTTTTGCATATATGTTATATTATACAATTTAAAAGTTTGGAAAAAAAAAACACCAACTTGTGGGCCTCTCCTCTTGCCTCTTATGCAACTCTAAGAGAAGAAAGTTGGAGGGAAAAAGGCTTAACATATAGCATCTTCCTTCTTCTTCTGACCATATGGAGTTGATTTTTCCTGTAATTGAATATTCTAAAGCAAAAATAATAATTCTACCAGCTACTACTTAAAGAAGGGAAAATTTATGACTTCCAACCGCACTGTCCTTATTATGGAGGAACAAGGTAGAGTTGCTTCCTTTATCCTCCCAACCACTCATGCAGCTATTCAGGCTCTACAAAGTTTCTCTTTCTGGTATTGTTGCACTACTCCTGGCATGTGACCTCTGGAGGCCTGTCAGGAATGGGAATCAGAACCTAGTGCTTTGCTGTGGAAGCCATTTATCAACCTAGTGCATGATCTGGCAACTCCATTTCTTCTCTTTGTGTGGCTCATTTTTCTTGAGCTCACTCTCCAATCCTTGCTTATCTGAGTTATGGAGAGCTGTGGTTGTTCCTCTGAGCACCAGAAGGAAAAAAAATAAGTAACAAAATCAGCTTTGAGATTAATTTCAGACAGCTGGAGAAGTCTAGGTTTGGCTGATGCTTTTGCACCTCTATAATGGTAGCAGTGAGGAAGGGAAACCCGGATATGATGGGAAGCTGTGATCATGGGCCAAGAAATAAGGGACCAAACAGAGTTAGTTCCTTATCGTGTACTAAAACATTTCCCCATTACCTTTTGGATTGGGACCAGGGCCACTTAACTGGCAATGTCTTTCTTATAAGAACAAAGAGCAAGATGGACATAGCCCGGGCATTCAGGAGGAAAATTCTAAGCTTTTTCATAAATAGGTGTGGGATAAGAGTGCATTAAGTGTTTGAACCAGATCTTCCTCACCAGTATAACATTGTATTGACTGTTTCTAGAGAAAAAAATAAAGGTTCTTGTCCACAAATTGTTTGTCCACTGACATGGATAAAAGCCAGCTTATTCTAACAACAGCCAGCAAGGCTCTAACCTGGTTCAATCTAGTTTAAAAATGTTTAAATACTCTTTCAATATTCAATTAAGTATTGATAATCTACCCGTTAGCCTTTTCAAGGGCAGAAAACATATGTTGCTCCCTTGTGTGTCCTTAACAATAGACATACTAAGGATTTGTAGCCCACTAACTTTTCAGCAATTACTAGCCAGGGGAAAGAGTTCACAATTAAGATCAGGGGCAACAGCTATTTCTGCACTACCTACTACTTCAAAACTTTAAAGCAAGGGAAGATCCGTGCCCTGGATGTGTTGTAATGAAAGCCCAGCCTTTCCTTGAACTTTCCTGCTCTAACTTCCCATTTTGCCTAACTCCTTGGTATCCTAAGCATCCCAGCCTTTACACACTATATTAGTTAGGGTTCTCTAGAGAAACAGAACCAACAGGAAACACTCACAAATATAAAATTTATAAACGTATCTCATGTAACTGTGCGAATGCAAAGTCCAAAATCCACAGAACAGGCTATGAAGCCAATGGAGGGTCTGGACGAACTCCACAGGAGAGGCTCACTGGCTGAAACTGGAAAAGAGCCTGTCTCTTCTGAATCCTCCTTAAAAGACTTCCACATATTAGATTAAGCATCACTCATTGCAGAAGACACTCCCCTTGGCTGATTACTAATGGAATCAGCTGTGGATGCAGCTGATGTGATCATGATCTACTTCTATGAAATGTCCTCATTGCAACAGACAGGCCAGCACTTGCCCAACTAGACAAACAGGTACCACCACTTGGCCAAGTTGACACATGAAGCTGACTGTGACAGTCCACCCCTTGTCAACTTGGCAGCTATACATACCACCTTAAACCATACCTAATTTTTAAATAAAAAACAATAAAACACACATCTTTTCTTTCACCTAACAATACTCAACTGTCCTGCATATAACTGCAAACACATTAAATCTCTCCAGAATAAGGTGCAAGTCATTGGGTAATTTTCATTCTTAAACTTGATATCTTACAACTTAAATAGTTTAACATGAACAAAATGTCATTAAAGTCCTTGTTTCTGTAACTGTTCATGTGGTCATAGTTCATATTTATCATTACCTTCTTCCACTACCTATTCCATGTTCCCTTAACCCTCAGCAAGCACTTCAACTGGCCATGGTTCTTTGCCTGGTAGGGTGACCCAAACCTTCATTCCTGAAGTTTCTGAGCCATTGGTAGTCCTGCCTGGATTGGGTTGTTGCAGTTTCCCATTGATTTTAATCACAGGGCATGGTAGTACTAAAAGACGCCCTAGGGGATCTCCTATATTCCAAGAAAACTCTTCTTTACCTCCATTGTGTAATTGCAGCCCTATTTCCCCCTGATAGTCAGGGTCAATCACCCCAGCCAATAATGTAATCCTCTTCTTGGCTTGTTGATCCAGGGAGCATGAGTAGCATAAAGTGACCAGGTGGCAGTCTTAGATTCCAGTTCAATGGAATCATTGTTGTTTCTCCTGGTGAAAGCACTCCCCCTTTTGGAACTAAAACCTGTAGACCAGCAGAGCTCAGGGTTGCAGGGACAGGAAGCAAAAATTTTCCTAGTGGATCACTAAGGGTAATAGTGAGTGGTACAACTCCCATTTCAACCCCCTTGGTTCCTGGACCCATGGATCCTGGCTATAAGAGAAACAGCACCATACAGCAGATGCTGATTCAGAGCATATACAGCTTCCTGGAGAACATTACCCCAGCCCTTCAAGGTATTGCCACCTAGTTGGCACCGTAGTTGAGTTTTCAAAAGGCCATTCCACCGTTCTATCAATCCAGCTGCTTCTGGATGATGGGGAACATGGTATGACCAGAGAATTCCATGAGCATGTGCCCATTCCCAAACTTCATTTGCTATGAAGTGTGTTCCTTGATCAGAAGCAATGCTGTGTGGAATACCATGATGATGGATAAGGCATTCTGTAAGCCCATGGATGATAGTTTTGGCAAAAGCGTTGCATGCAGGGAAAGCAAACCCATATCCAGAGTATATATCTATTCCAGTTAGAACAAATTGCTGCACCTTCCATGAAGGGAGTGGTCCAATGAAATCAACCTGCCACCAAGTAGCTGGCTGGTCACCTCGGGGAATGGTACCATACTGGGGGCTGAGTGTGGGCTCTGCTGCTGGCAGATTGGGCACTCAGTAGTGGCTGTAGCTAAGTCCATGTTGCTGAGCCCATGCATAACCTCCATCCCTACCAACATGACCACTTTGTTCATGAGCCCATTGGGCAATGACAGGAGTTGCTGGGGAAAGAGGCTGACTGGTATTCACAGAATGGGTCATCTTATCTACTTGATTACTAAAACCTTCCTCTGCTGAAGTCACCCTCTGGTACGCATTCACATGGGACATAAACATGTTCATGTTTTTAGCCCACTCAGAAAGGTCTATCTACATACTTCTTCCCCAGACCTCTTTATCACCAATTTTCTAACTATGGTCTTTCCAAGTCCCTGACCATCCAGCCAAACCATTAGCCACAGCCCATGAGTCAGTATTCAAATGCCCCTCTGGCCAGTTCTCCTTCCAAGCAAAATGAACAACCAAGTACACTGCTCAAAGTTCTGCCCACTGGGAGGATTTCCCCTCACCACTGTCCTTCAAGGACACCCCAGAAAGGGGTTGTAGTGCTGCAGCTGTCCACTTTTTGGGTGGTACCTGCATATCGTGCTGAACCATCTGTAAACCAGGCCCAAGTTTTCTCTTCCTCAGTCAGTTCACCGTAAGGAACTCCCCAAGAGGCCACAGCTCTGGTCTGGGAAAGAGAAGGTAATGTGGCAGGAGTGGAGACTATGGGCACAGGACCTGGTTTTGCCCTATCTCATATATACCATTTCCATTTTGCAATAGAGTGCTGCTGCACACGCCCAACTTTATGACTTGGTGAGTCAGACAACACCCAGCTCATGATAAGTAACTCAGGTCTCATGGTAACTTGGTGGCCCATGGTTAAGTGTTCAGTCTCTACTAAGGTCCAGTAGCAGGCCAAAAGTTGTTTCTCAAAAGGAGAGTAGTTATCTGCAGCAGATGGTAAGGCTTTGCTCCAAAATCCTAAGGGGCTGTGTTGTGTTTCTCCTATAGGGGTCTGCCAAAGGCTCCAAACAGCATCTCCATTTGCCATTGACACTTCCAGCACCATTGGATCTACTGGATCATATGGCCCAAGTGGCAGAGCAGCTTGTACAACAGCCTGGATCTGTTGCTAAGCCTCCTCTTGTTCAGGTCCCCACTCAAAATTAGCAGCTTTTCTGGTCACTCAATAAATGGGCCAGAGTAGCACACCCAAATGAGAAATATGTTGTCGCCAAAATCCAAAGAGACCAACTAGGCATTTTGCCTCTTTTTTGGTCATAGGAGGGGCCAGATGTAGCAACTTATCCTTCACCTTAGAAGGGATATCTCAACATACCCCACACCACTGAACACCTAGAAATTTCACTGAGGTGGAAGGCCCCTGTATTTTTGTTGGATTTATCTCCCATCCTCTGACACAGAAATGCCTTACCAGTTAGTTTAGAGTAGTTGCTACTTCTTGCTTACTAGGTCCAATCAACATGATATCATTAATATAATGGACAAGTGTGATGTCTTGTGGGAGGGAGAAACAATCAAGATCCCTGCAGACAAGATTATGACATAGGGCTGGAGAGTTGATATACCCCTGAGGTAGGACAGGAATGTATATTGCTGACCTTGCCAGCTGAAAGCAAACTGTTTCTGGTGGTCCTCACTAACAGCTATTGAAAAAAAAGCATTTGCCAGATCAATAGCTACATACCAGGTACCATGGGATATATTGATTTGCTGAAGCAATGATACCACATCTGGAACAGCAGCTGCAATTGGCATTACCACCTGGTTGAGCTTATGATAATCCACTGTCATCCTCCAAGACCCATCTGTTTTCTGCACAGGTCAAATAGGAGAATTGAATGGGAATGTGGTGGGAATTACATTCCAAGTCTTGCATCCTTCAAGTCCTTAGGAGTGGCAATAATCTCTGCAATCCCTCCAGGAATCCAGTATTGCTTCTGATTTGCTATTTTGCTTGGTAGGGGCAGTTCTAGTGGCTTCCACTTGGCCTTTCCCAACATAATAGCCTTCACTTCATGAGTTAGAGAGCGAATGTGGGGATTCTGCCAGTTGCTCAGTATGTCTATTCCAATTACACATTCTGGAACTGGGGAAATAACTACACAATGGGTCTGGGGGCCTACTGGACCCACTGTGAAACAGACCTGAGTTAAACTCCATTGATCACCAGACCTCCATAAGCCCCCACTCTGACTGGTGGACCAGAGTGATGTTTTGGGTCCCCTGGAATTAATGTCACTTTTGAACCCGTGTCTAATAATCCCCGAAATATCTGATCATTTCCTTTTCCCCAATGCACAGTTACCCTGGTATAAGGCTGTTGGTCTCCTTGGGGAAGGCTTGGAGGAAGAGTAACAGTATAAATTTGTGGCAGTGTAACAGGGTTCTCACCCAAAGGGACCTGGCCTCCCCTTTATTCAAGGGGCTCTAGGTCTGTAAACTGTCTCAAGTCTGGAAATTGGGCCATGACTCTGTGTTTTTGTAATTCAGATTAGACTTTAGTTCACTCGACCTAGAACCCTTTTGTTTATACAGCTCGAACAAGAATTTAGTAAACTGCCCTTCTATTGTATTTCTAGGTACCCCATGATTTACTAGCCAATGCCACAAATCTCTGCGAGTCATATAATTTTGACTCCTGCTTTGAGACTGCTGTCTATTATAATAGCCACATCTACTCTGTCTTTGGTGATTAAGTGCTGCCACCTGGCTCCTGCCGACTCGGAATCTGGTCATCCCCATTGTGTTTAAGGATTCCAGCTCAGTGACAGCAGTTCCTACAGTAATATCTGACCTACAGAGAAGTGCAACTACAGAGCTCTTCAGGGATGATGGTGCTAGTCTCACAAATTTATTTCTCACTGTTCTGGTAAAAGGTGCATCCTCCAGACATTCCTGGGGTGTAAAAGCAGGCTTTGCATGATAAATCCACTCTAACATTCCAATCTCTCTAAGCCTCTGGATCCCCTCATCTACATTATACCAGGGCAGTTCTGGCATTTCAACCTCAGGTAATGTCAGCCACCTTTTGATCCATCCATTGCCACACATATTCCCCTGATTTCTGTCTATATAAATTGGAAAACTCCCACAGTTCTTTTGGAGTATAACATACCTCCTCATGTGTGATACTTTGAACCTCACCTTTAGGGGCCGGTTGGGACTTTAGTCTAGTTATAGGTCTGGAAGAAATGAGGGTGGTGGGGGTGGGTAATGAAAAGAATTAGAAACATCTTCCAAACCATTTGCTTCAGGACATTCATTTGCAGTTTCATCTGGTGAAACAGGATTAACCACTCTAGGGTTTATCCCCTCAGGAGGAGGTTGGGTGGCCAACTTCTCACAGCAGGCTGGAGGTGGGGCAGCTATGTCCTCAGGGCAGACTATTACAGGGTTATCTAGAGAAGACTCAGAATGACCTAAGATTTCAACCTCACCCCTGACATCATTATCAATCCATATGTCACCATCCCATTTTTCAGGGTCCCACTCCTTTCCAATCAGTGCCCTCACTTTAACAGTAGACACCATGCAACATTGAGATTTCAGTTTATGTTGTGAAGTTGCTATTCTAACAATTGATTCTGAGTCTGATTTTCAGAGATCTCAAGTTTACAACTACAGGAAATAAGATTTTCCTTCAGGATACTCATAGAAACTTCTACATCTCTCAGACAGCGCTTAAGCTTCTCGTTTGAAGCCTTAAGCCTATCCCTTTCACTCTTTAATGTATCCCGTGTATCTAACAACAACCAGCCAACATCTCTATACCTCTTATTCCCACAAAACTCTGTAAAGGTGTCAAAAATATTATCCCCCAGAGCCTGGCTTCGTACAAGTGAAGCATTAGGAGAATTGAATGGTGATATTTTGACTATCTCTTTTGCCAACTCACTCCATGGATTGGGAATGTCATTCTGATTATGGGAATCGGAGTCCTTAGTGCCTTTGAGTCCAGTCAGAGTAGAAAACCATTCATAAAAACCCATTTTTAAGATTCTGTTTCTTAAGAACCACAACTGGTATCAGGTTGTATTAGTTAGGGTTCTCTTGAGAAACAGAATCAACAGGAAACACTCGCAAATATAAAATTTATAAAAGCGTCTCACATAACCACAGGAATGCAGTCCAAAATCCACAGGGCAGGCTGTGAAGCCTATGGAGGGTCTGAACGAATTCCACAGAAGAGGCTCGCTGGCTGAAGCAGGAAGAGAGCTTGTCTCTTCTGAATCCTCCTTAAAAGGCTTCTAGTGATTAGATTAAGCATCACTCATTGCAGAAGACACTCTCCTTGGCTGATTACAAATGGAATCAGCTATGGATGCAGCTGATGTGCTCATGATTTAATTCTGTGAAATGTCCTCATCACAACAGACAGGTCAGCACTTGCCCAACCAGACAACTAGGTACCACCACTTGGCCAAGTTGACACATGAACCTGACTGTGACACATCCCAAAACAAAAGTCCCTAAGTAAGATGTAATTTGGGAGTTAAAATTCTGACCAGGGTTTGGTCACTGTCTCAGTTGGAAAAATCAATTCCCATAAATTCATAGAAAGTAACCAGCAAACTTCAGTCACTTTTTCAGGGATGATTCAGGAAATACAGTCTTTAGAGCCATGGGACCAGTTCAAGAGGATCAGAGGGAGGATTTTGGCTTTCACATCATTGGCTTTAAGGAGAAGCTTCTGGGATGATTTCAACACAGCTGGAAGGTCCTGCATTGCCACAGAAGAGAGGTTTTTCACATCCAAAGCTAGAAGAGTTCAAATTCTTTCTCTCACCTCAGCCCCCCACCTCAGGCCCCCATCTCAGGGCCTTTGCGCTCTCTGTTCCCTCTCTCCAGAATTCTCTCTTTCCAGAAAACAACACAGCTAGCTCCTCACTTCATTTCAGTTCCTTAATCAAAAAATACCTTCTTAGTGAGGCCCTCCCTGACTACCCCTATATATATATATATATATAATATTAACATTCACCCCACCTGGCCGACATTTCATATATTTCTTACCCACTTTATTTCTTCTCTTTTAGTGTTTGCCAGTAACATATTAAGTATTTTACCAGTAACATATTGTGTATCTTATTTATTGTCTGCCTCCCCCATTACAGTGCAAACACCGTGAAGGTACACAGTTCACTAGAACAGTACCTGACACATAGTAGGTACTCGACAAGTACCTGTTAAATGGAAAAACAAATGAAAGGATGGTTTGGGTGCCTGAGCATTGACCTGGTAGCACGGATCTGCCCTCTGGTTTGGAATCAGGAATCAAGCTTCCGAAACTAGCAAACTTGGGATCCTCATTCCCAATCATTTATCACCTTGTCTCCCTCAATAGACAAATGACTGGAGACACATTCCTTTGAGGCCTTGGCATTGTCTTTCCCCATATCCACATTCCTTTCTTAGCTTCCCTCTCTACCCTGGCCCACCCCACCTCAGAGATCCTTCTACCAAGCCAAATGAACCTTCCCTTGAATAAGAGCAAGCAGTGGCACTTAATGCATATCAATCACTATACTAAGAATTTTACACAGATTATTTTACAGAGTCCTTACAACAATTCTATGAGGTAGGTAATATAGTCCACATTTTTATAGGAGGAAATTGAAATTCAGAGTCTGCACTGAACACCTAAGTGGGTGATAACCCCCCATTTCCCCTCCTCTGAGAACCTTTCACCCACCCACTATGGTGGGCTTTTACTGGCATGTTAGTAACAAGCATATACCACCCGTCATCCTCAGGCTAAACTTGGCCAGGGTAGAAACCTGATCTCAGTGGACCTATCAGTTTCTTTTTTCCAGAAATGTAGGTTTGGACATAGAGACATTGTTCTTAGTCATAGGCCCTTCAAAAAGGTGGACTGGAGCATCCGTGGCTGATCATATACACCCTGGGAAAGAAGAAAGGACACAATGTGCTGAGAAAAAGCCTCTCCAGAGAAGGCAAATGAGGAAGAGGAAGGCTGTACCCAGGTCCCCAGTGGCTCTTCCACGCCTGCATTCAGTTCCTTCAGGCCTCGGCTCCCAGCTGAGGTTTTAGGAGGTTATGAGGTTCTATGTCCAGCTCCTAGTTTTATGTGGCCCCCCCTTATCCTGACAATTAAATACCCTGTTTTAAGATAAGCCAAGATACTTTCATTATTTGTAACCAAAGGAATTTGACTCAAAGAAGTTAAATAACTCACCTAATGCCACAGAGCTCAAAAAGGATAAGGCTGCCTAGCCCTCAGACTTTTCTAACTGCCAAAACCATTCAGACTGCTTTTTTTTCAGAGGTTGGTAGGGCAACTGTAGGGCATTCTCGACCAAATCACACTGTCTCCTTTTCTCTTCTCTCATATCCAATGCATTTTCCTAAGGGAAGTCAAGGTCAGAGTAAACTCCAGGGCAGCCTTGAAGGGGAAAAGAAGATACTTAATAAAAAGAATGCGTGGGAAGGGGAGAAAGGCAGCACCCTTTTGGTGGGTAGAGATAGGGCATCCTGGGGTGTATTCATTCCCAGGGCGGCCATAACAAATTACCACAATGTGGGTGGCTGAATACATCAGGTATTTATTCTCTCACAGTCCTATATTCTAGACTGAAATCCAAGTCGGCAGGGTCAGGCACTCTCTGAGGGCTCCGTAGTAGAATACTTCCGGGCCTCTTCCTAACTTCTGTTGGTTCCCAGCAATTCCTGGCATTCCTCGGCTTGTAATTACATCATTCCCAACATCTGCCTCTGTCTTTACATGGCTGTCTTGCCTCTGAATGTGACTCCTCATCCCTGTGTCCAAATCTCCTCTTCATATAGGGGCTCCAATAATTGGACTTACAATATTGCAGGGTGTTGAAAATAGATGGTCATTCATATCTTAAACCTTCAACTTCTGTGTGAAACTAAAGCAAGAAATATTTATTTGGTGCAAAATTGATATTTTTGACTAGTGTATTTCCTAATATAATTTATATGGATAGGTTAATTGAACACCATAAATACATGGAACCTTGAATAGGGCATGAGATTTAGTAGATTTGTCCGGTGTGATGCCCTAATAAATCCCAGTGTGATCTGAACAATGAATAAAGAAGTATTTGCAAAGTCCCCATGGGGAATGGTGATAAAGGGGGAAAATTCAACTTCCCCATTTGGAGAATTCCTGATATTCTCGCAAGCAGTGGGGACAACCAAATCCATAAACCAAGCCCTCAATCTTGGAGTTTGTTCATATGAAATGTATTCCCCCACAAAGGATAGGCTAAGCCTACTTAAAATTAGGCTTAAGAGTCACCCCTAGAGAACCTCTTGTTGCTCAGATGTGGCCTCTCTTTCTCAGCCAACATGTCAAGCAAACTCACTGCCCTCCCCCTCTCTATGTGGGACATGACTCCCAGGGGCGTAAACCTACCTGGCAACGTGAGACAGAAATCCGAAAATAAGCTGGGACTCAGCATCAAGGAATTGAGAAAACCTTTACTGAAAAGGGAAAGAGAGAAATGAGACAAAATAAAGCATCAGTGACTGAGAGATTTCAAACAGAGTTGAGAAGTTATCCTGGAGGTTATTCTTACGCATTATATAGATATCCCCTTTTTAGTTTAAGGTGTATTGGAGAGGCTAGAGGGATGTGCCTGAAACTGTAGAGCTGTGTTACAGTAGCCATGTTTCTTGAAGATGAATGTATAATGATCTAGCTTTGGCAATGTGACTGTGTGATTGTGAAAACCTTATGTCTGATGCTTCTTTTATCTATGATATTGAATGAGTAAAGCATACGGATTAAAAATAAATAAATAATAAGGGGAACAAATGTTAAAATAAATTGAGTAATTTGAAATACTAGTGATCAATGAAAAGGAGTGGTAAGGGGTTTAGAAAAAAAATAGGGGGAACAAAGATTGAAATATATTGAGTAGATGAAAATGCTGGCAGTCAATGAGAGGAAGCGGTGGGGGATGTGGTATGTATGAGTTTTTTCTTTTTTCTTTTTGTTTCTTTTTCTGGAGTGATACAAATGTTCTGGGAAGTGATCATGGTGGTGAATATACTACTGTGGGATGAGATTGTGAGTCATTGATTATATACCAAGAATGGAACGTGCATATGTTAAGCATGTTTGTGTTTGTATGTTTTTATATTTTGTAAAAATTAAATAAATAAATAATAAAAGAAAAGACCAAAGAAAAAATAATAATGATTGGACTTAGCTTCCTACCCCAATGTAGTCTCACCTCATCTTAATCTGATTCAACTTCACAGACCCCATGTCTACATAAGATCATATTTACAGTTACTGGGGCTTAAGACTTGAACATATTTTAGGGGGACAGAGTTCAACACGCCAAATATGTAAGTCTATGTTTTTGCCGAGTCTTGGGTCTTTGGAACAGCGGGTGCAGCCATCACCTCGTTCTGCCTAGACCCAGCAGAGCAGATAGGTAGGATGAGAAAGGGAGAGACCAGGAAAGAGTATGGGTATAGTTTAGCCTTTGAACTGGGGACTTCTTCCATGCGGCCTGCAGGCCCTCATCAACAGAGCTGTGTACCTCTAAAGCAGACTTGCTCTAAAGATGCAACTGAGCCAGGTGAAGCCAAAAGAAAAGTGGGCCAAAGGCTTCTCTGGGCAAATCCATTAGAGGCAGCTACACCCTTAGAGCCACTTAAAGCACGCAACTCCTGAGGCTCCATTTATTGACTGTGTTTATTTTTCTAATTTGTCAAGTACTTTCTGCATTCTTGAGCTTGCCTCCTAAGTGCTCAGCTTCTATCCTGCCTCTCCGGCTTCACCAATTTGCTTAGCATACTCTGCACTCCATCTTTTGAGTCATTAATGAAAATACTGATGAATACTGAGTGTGTCAGGTCCTGGGAAGGTGCTCTGCCACATCATCTTCTGTCTGGCTAACAAACTGGAAAGGATAAGTCCTCTTTTCAGACAGATTTTGCCCATTGTTCAGGAGGTTTTCCCCCGATTTTCATTCCCTCATTTTTCAATCACTGATTTTTTCATTGTGCTAGTGCTAGAAATTTAGCTGCAATCCCTGGCACATGGAAAATGCTTAACAAATGCTAGTGATTACTGTTATGAGGAACTGTGGGGAAACACAGATGCATAGGACAGGCTCTGGCCCCCAACAATAGGACTGGGAATAAGAACAACACCTGCCACTTACAAAATGCTTGCCAGCTACTGTACTAATTTTGTACGAGCATAGTCCAGCCTGTGCTGGACAGTATCCTCTCTAAGGGAGGCAGTTTGTTAGGTAAGGCTTCTAAAATCCAAGTTCTTATGCTGGATCTTCTACTTCCTGGCTTAAGCTTCCTTTGCCTTAGTTTCCCCATCCATAAAAGTAAGAATACTATTATTTAGCTCATAGGGTTGTTGTGAAGATTTAAATTATTAAATATGGTAATTTATATTAAGGTTCTTGGAACACTGCCCAACAAACACATACTAAGCTTTCAATCAACGTTAGCTATCATTGTTACGTCATATAATCAACTCCCTATATGATGTATTACCTATGTTTTCCTAAAAGAAAGCTGAGGTTTAGAGAGGCTAATAATTTGCCCAAAGTCCTATGGCCAATAATGGAATGAGGATCCAAGCTCACATCTGTTTGATTCCAAATCCTATTTGCTTAATTGTTATAAACTAGTGTGCTGGCTTGAAAGGATGTGTGTCCCCTAGAAAAGCCATGTTTTAATCCTAATCCCATTTTGTAAAGGCAGCCATTTTTCTAATCCCTATTCAGCATTGTATGGTTGAAACTCTAATTAGATCATCTCCCGGAGAGGTGATGTAATAGAGAGTGGTTGTTAAACTGGATTAGATGACGACATGTCTCCCCCCATTCAGGTGGGTCTTGATTAGTTTCTTAAGTCCTATAAAAGAGGAAACATTTTGGATTCAAAGTGATTCAGAGAGAGCAGAGCAGAATGACATAGCCACAAGAAGCAGAGTCTACCACAAGAAGCAGAGTCTACCAGCCAGCGACCTTTGGAGAAGAAGAAGGAAAACGCCTCCCAGGGAACTTCATGAAACAGGAAGCCAGGAATGAAAGGTAGCAGATGATGCCTTGCTCACCATGTGCCCTTCTAGCCGATAGAGAAACTGAGACTGTGTTCACCATGTGCCTTCTCGGGTGAGAGAGAGACCCTGAACTTCATCGGCCTTCTTGAACTAAGGTACCTTTCCTTGGATAGCTTTGATTGGACATTTCTATAGACTTGTAATTGGGACATTTTTGCAGGCTTAGAACTGTAAACTAGCAATTTATTAAATTCTCCTTTTTAAAAGTCATTCCGTTTCTGGTATATTGCATTCCGGCAGCTAGCAAACTAGAACAACTAGAAAGAACAAGGCATGCATAAGTAACTACAAGATAGATGGCACTTCCCTGAACCACCCAATGCCCCTTCCTCTGGGCCCCAGGACCTCCTGCAATAAGGCACAGAGTATTTTCATGGCACATAGTAGACTCACACAAATACTACCAAATTATAATGATGACAATAATGATTAGGGTGATGATAATATTATAAATGCCATAACTGAGGTTAAAAAAATAGAGTTTTGGGGTGTCAGAGGAGAGAGAAAGAATTTCTGAACAAAAGAATACCTGGTGACGTTCATGGAGAAGTTGACTTTTGAATAGACCTTTGAAGATAGGTGTGAGAAAAGAGGAAAAGGTACCCCATGTAGAGGAAACCACATGAGCAAAGGCATCAAGATAGGAATTCTTAGGGTATGTTTGAAAAGAAATAGCAAGAAATTCCATTTGAATGGTATGTGCTATATGAAAGGAAATAGTGGGGAATGAGCTGGAAAGGAGGGAGACATACCAGCGTTAATAAATGAGACCTTGACCAAAATACTGGGCAAAGCAGAGAGATCTTTCATATTCTTCTTGAAACATATATTGGGGAAAGACCTATAGTAGGGATTGGGGGTGGGGGGGTGGGGATATTTCTATAATATTCAGGCCATGGTAAGTTCCAAACTTACTATTTAATAGAGAAGTTTGAGGTGGGGGCTAAGCAGGCTGAAATTCACCCAACTCTTGTTGGTAAAAACAGGTTTAAATATTACGCTGCTTTGAAAGGATGTGTGTACCCTAGAAAAGCCATGTTTTAATCCTAACCCCATTTTATGAATGCAGCCATTTCTTCTAGTCCCTATTCAGTACTGTATGTTTGAAACTGTAATTGGATCATCTCCTTGGAGATGTGACTCAATCAGGAGTGGTTGTTGAACTGACTCCACAGAAATAAAGAATGTAATGAGAGGATACTATGAACAATTTTATGCTAATAACTAGATAATGTAGATGAAATGGACAACTTCCTAGAAAGGCAGTAACAACCAACATTGACTCAAGAAGAAATAGACAGCCTCAACAAATCAATCACAATTAAAGAAATTGAATTAGTCATTAAGAACCTCCCCAAAAGAAAAGCCCAGGACCAGATGGCTTCACATGTGAATTCTACCAAACATTCAAGAAAGAATTAGTACCAATTCTGCTCAAACTCTTCAAAAAAATTGAAAAGCAGGGAAGGCTACCTAACTCATTCTATGAAGCTGACATCACCCTCATACCAAAGCCAGACAAAGATACTACAAGAAAAGAAAATTACAAACCAATCTCTCTAATGAATATAGGTGCAAAAATTCCCGACAAAATTCTTGCTAATTGAATCCAGCAGCACATTAAAAGAATTATACACCATGACCAAGTAGGATTCATCCCAGGTATTCAAAGATGGTTCAACATAACAAAACCAACTAGTGTAATAAACCATATCAACAAATGCAACAGAAAAACAACATGATAATCTCGATTGATGCAGAAAAACATTTAACAAAATTCAACATCCTTTCTTGTTGAAAACACTTCAAAGAATAGGAATAGAAGGGGACTTCCTCAACATGATAAAGGGAATATATGAAAAACCTACAGCCAATATCATCCTCAATGGGGAAAAACTAAAAACTTTCCCCCTAAAATCAGGAACAAGACAAATATGTCCACTATCACCATTGTTATTCAACATTGTGTGGAAGTTCAAGCCAAAGCAATTAGACCAGAAAAAGAAAGACTAGGCATCAAAACTGGAAAGGAAGAAGTAAAACTCTCACTGTTTGCAGATGACATGATACTATATGTTGAAAACCCCAAAAAATCCACAGCAAAACTATTAGAGTTAATGAATGAGTACAGCAAAGTTACAGATTACATGATCAACACTCAAAAATCTGTAGTGTTTCTATACACTAGTAATGAGCAATCTGAGGGAATAATCAAGAAAAAAATTCCATTTACAATTGCAACCCAAAGAATAAAATATTTAGGAATAAATTTAACTAAGGATACAAAAGAGCTATACAAAGAAAACTACAAGAAATTGCTAAAAGAAATCACAGAAGACCTAAATAAATGGAAGGGCATACCATGTTCATGGATTAGAAGACTATAGTTATGATGTCAATTCTACCTAAGCTGACTTACAGGTTCAATTCAATACCAATTGAAATTTTAAAAATTTACTTTTCAGAAATAGAAAAACAACCAAATTTGTCTGGAAGGGCAGGGTGCCCTGAATAGCTAAAAATATCTTGAGAAAGAAAAATGAAGTCGGAGGTCTCACACTACCTGACTTTAAGGCGTTTTACGAAGCTACAGTGGTCAAAACAGCATGGTACTGGCATAAAGATAGATATACTGACCAATGGAATTGAATAGAGTGTTCAGATATAGACCCTCTCATCTATGGACAATTGATTATAAGACAGTCAAGCCAACTCACTTGGACAGAACAGTCTCTTCAATAAATGGTGCTTGGAGAACTGGATATCCACATGCAAAAGAATGTAAGAGGATCCATATCTCACACCCTACACAAAAATTAACTCAAAATGGATCAAAGACCTAAACACTAGATCTAAGACCATAAAACTTTTAGAAGAAAATGTAAGGAAATATCTTATAAATCTTATGATAGGAGGCCGTTTCCTAGATCTTACACCCAAAGTATGAGCATTGAAGAAAGAAATGGATAAATGGGAACTCCTCAAAATTAAACAGTTTTGTGAATCAAAGAACTTTGTCAAGAAAGTAATAAGACAGCCTACACAATGGGAGACACTATTTGGGAATGATTTGTCAGATAAGGGTCTAGTATCCAGAATATATAAAGAGATTGTTCAACTCAACAACAAAAAGACAAACAACCCAACTACAAAGGGGGCAAAAGACATGAACAGACACTTCTCAGAAGAGAAAATACAAATGACTAAAATGCACATGAAAAGATGCTCAACTTCACTGACTATTAGGGAAATACAAATGAAAACCACAATGAGATATCATCTCACACCCACCAGAATGGCCATTATCAATAAAACAGAAAACGGCAAGTGCTGGAGAGGTTGTGGAGAAAGAGGCACACTTCTCCATTGTTGGTGGGAATGTCAAATGGTACAACCACTGTGGAAGGCAGTTTGGCAGCTCCTCAAGAAGCTAAGTATAGAATTGCCATATAATCCAGCAATACCACTGCTAGATATCTATTCAGAGGACATGAAGGCAAGGACACAAATGGACATTTGCACACCAGTGTTTATAGCAGCATTATTTACAGTTGCCAAGAGATGGAAATAGCCCAAATGTCCATCAACTGCGGAATGGCTAAACAAGCTGTAGTATATACATACGACGGAATATTATGCAGCTGTAAGACAGAATAGAGTCATGAAACATGTAACAACATGGATGGACCTTGAGGACATTAGGCTGAATGAGACTAGCCAGAAACAAAAGGGCAGGTACTGTATGGTCTCACTGATATGAACTAACATTAATAAATGAACTTGGGGAATTTCACTTAAGAACAGAGGCCATCAGGAGATAAAAATAGGGTAGATGTTGGGTAATTGGAACTGAAGGGCTACAGATTGTGCAACAGGACTGATTATAAAAATTTGGAAATGGATAGCACAATACTACCTAATTGTAGGACAAAAATGTTAATACACTGAATGAAGTTGAATGTGAGACTGATAGAGGGAGGAGGGTTGGGGGGCACAAATGAAACCCAAAGGAAAGATAGACAATAAACACTGAGATGGTATAATCTAGGAATGCCTAGAGTGTACAATGATAATGATTAAATGTACAAATTAAAAAATGTTTTTGCATGAGGAAGAGCAAAGGAATGTCAGTATTGCAGGGTGTTGAAAATAGATGGTCGTTCATATTTTAATACTTTAACTTACACGTGAGCCTAAAGCAAACAATGTTTATTTGGTACAAAATTTATATTTTGACTAGTGCATTTCCTAATATAACTTATATGAACAGTTTAATTGAACACGATAAGTACACGGAAGCTTGAATAGGACATGAGATTTAGTAGGTTTGTCCAGTGTGATGTCCCAATAAATCGCAGAGTGATTTGAACAGTGAATAAAAAAGTATTCCCCTTGGGGGAATGGCAAGACAGGGGGAAAATCCAACTTCCCCATTTGGAGAATTCCTGATATTCCTGTAAGTAGTGGGGACAACCAAATCAATAGGCCAGGCCCTCAATCTTTGGGTTTATTCATATGAAACTTATCCCCACAAAGGATAGACTAAACCTACTTAAAATTAGGCCTAAGAGTCACCCCCAGAGAACCTCATTTGTGGCTCAGATGTGGCCTATCTCTCTCTCAGCCAACACAGCAAGCAAACTCACCACCCTCCCCATCTCTACATGGGACATGACTCCCACGGGTGTAAATGTGGAACAGAAATCTGAGAATGAGCTGGGATTCGCGTCAAAGAATTGAGAAAACCTTCTCAACCAAAAGGGAGAAGAGAGAAATGAGACAAAATAAAGTGTCAGTGCCTGAGCGATTTCAAACAGAATAGAGAGGTTATGCTGGAGGTTATTCTTATGCATTATATAGATACCCCTTTTTAGTTTAAGGTGTATTAGAGAGGCTAGAGGGAAGTGCCTGAAACTGTAGAGCTGTGTTCCAGTAGCCATGTTTCTTGAAGATGATTGTATAATGATATATGTGACTATGTGACTGTGAAAACCTTGTGTCTGATGCTTCTTTTACCTATGATATTGACAGGTGAGTAAAACATATGGATTAAAAATAAATAAATAATAGAGGGAACAAATGTTAAAATAAATTGAGTGATCAATGAAAGGGAGTGGTAAGAGGTATAGGAAAAAATGGGGGAACAAAGGTTAAAATCTATTGAGTAGATGGAAATACTAGTGGTCAATGAGAGGGTGGGTTAAGAGATATGGTATGTATGAGTTTTTTCTTTTTTCCTTTTATTTTTTTTTCTGAAGTGATACACACGTTCTAAAAAATGATCATGGTGATGAATATACTACTATGTAATTATATTGTCAGCCATTGATTGTACACCAGGCATGGAATGTTTGTATGTTAGGAATGTTCATGTTTGTATGTTGTTTTGGTTTGATAATAAGAAATTTTTTTAAAATTTTAAAAAGAGTGGTTGTTGGGCTGGATTAGGTGTAGACTTGTCTCCACCCATTCCAGGCAAGTCTTGGTTGGTTTACTGGAGTCCTATAAAAGAAGAAACATTTTGGAGAAGGTGGGAGATTCAGAGAGAAAGAGCAGAGAAGAATGACAGAGCCACGAGAAAGCCACAACAGAGAATGCCACAGAACCATGATTCAGAGAGTCCACCAGCCAGCAACTTTTGGAGATGAAGGAAAACACCTCCCAGGGAGCTGGAGAGGAAGCTAACAAATGATGCTGTCTTTGCCACGTGCCCTTCCAGCCGAGAGAGAAACCCTGACCATGTTCGCCATGTGCCTTTGCATTTGAGAGAGAAACCCTGAACTTCGTCGGCCTTCTTAAATCAAGGTATCTTTCCCTGGATGCCTTAGATTGGACATTCCTATAGATTTGTTTTAATTTGGACATTTTTACAGCCTAAAAACTGTAAACTTGCAACTTATTAAATTTCCCTTTTTAGAAGTCATTCCATTTCTGGTATATTGCATTCTGGCAGCTTTGGCAGACTAAAACAAATATTAAGATACTTTCATTAAAACACACATCAGTCACATCAATGAATGGGGCAGGGCAGTTGCTGATAGACCATGAAGAAGGGAACAGGATCAGCTGCTGCACTCTGGCCTCCAATATTCCTCAGATTAAGTCCCTGCAAAGGAGAAGAAGCATTGCCAGAACTCACTTCCTGCTGAATTACTGAGCTTGCAGCCCTGCCCAGCCATATAAATGTTTTATTTGGGAGCCTGGAAGTGTGGTCCTTGAGTAGGTCCTTCCTGAGCCCAGGGAGACCACAAAGGCCCATATGAAGACATTGGGCATGGCCTTGCTAGCTGCACACCCATCTATTCCCAATGTAGACTCTCGGTTTTCCTGTTGCTTCCAGGATCAGATATCCTTGATCCCTCCATTAATTAGCCTGGCAATCTATGGAAGGTGCCAGAAAAAGAATCCTAAAGAGTTGGGTTTTGGCGATTTTGTCCAGAACCTGAATTTTCTGTAGCACATTATCTAACTCAACCTGTCTGGATAGATCATTTAAACAATCCTAACCCAGGGAGCCCAGAATAAGAATAAAAGCCTTTAATCCTGTATAGCTTAATGTAAAGCCTGGATACATCCCAGAGCATATTAAGCAGATAGTCAAAAAGTATTGACATGTTAAAATAAATTTGGTAGATTGAAATGCTGGTGATCAGTGAAAGGGAGGGGTAAGGGGAATGGTATGTAGGATTTTTTTTTTTCTTTTTCTTTTTCTGAAATGATGCAAATATTCTAAGAAATGATCATAATAATGAATATACAACTATGTGATGATATTGTGGGTTATTCATTATATACCAAGAATGGAATGATCATATAGTAAGAATGGTCATGTTTGTAGTTGTTGTGTTTAAAAAAAATTTTTAAATTAAAAAAAAAAAGTATTGGCAAAGTCCCTTGAGGGATGGGAGAAATATATGGAACTATTAAATTTTACCACCAGGGAACCCCCTGATACTGTCCCAAACATTAGGGACATCAAATCAATAGGCCAAGCTCTTGATCTTGAGGCTTTCTCTTGTGAAGTTAAGTGTGTAGCAGAGAAGCTTAGCCTACCTATAGGTATGCCTAAGAGTTACTAACAGAGGACCTCTTTTGTGCTCAGATGTGGCCTTTCTCTCTCTAAGCCCAAATCTGCAAGTGAAATCATTACCCTCCCTTCTACATGGTACATGGCATCCAGGGGTGAAATTCTCCCTGGCAGCATGGGAGATGACTCCCAGGGACGAGTCTGGCCCTGGCACCATGAGATCAACAATGCCATCCTGACCAAAAGGGGGAAAAGAAGTGTAACAAATAAGGTATCAGTGGCAGAGAGTTCAAATAGAGTCGAGAGGTTACTCTGGAGGTCACTCTTTTGCTATCTTCAGTTAGACATTGCTACCTATTATAGCTTGCCAACCCCCAACCAAACCCAGACCTGCCAATCCCAAAGAACACCCAGGGTGTTGTATAAGATTCTATAAAGGTTCCATGCACAAGGGTAACTTTCCAGAAACCTACAACCTCCAGATGGCTCCCTAGAACAGATAAGTCCTTTAATAGAGAGGGACCAGCCTCTCCTGAAGATCCCCTAGTTCCATACCCCTATCTCATATTATCAACGGACCCTTCCAACATGAAAAAGTTAGAATGGGCATAGCCAAAATACTCTGAAAGAGAAGAAGAAAGATCAAAGGTGACAGTGGAATTATACAGAGAACGTAGGGTTTAAAAAATGAGTATGACTGCTGAATCACTATGCTGATATTTCTTTTAGTCTCCAGTGTCTTGGAGCAGTTAGTAGTAAAAACATAAAAATGTGGAACTGTAACCCATACAAACTCTGAAATCTATTCTACAACTAATTATTGCAATGTTCTTTGAAATTTATTGCTTTTTTGTATTTATGTTATTTTTGACAAAAGAAAAAAAGTTGATTGTGATGATAAACGCATATCATGAACCATTTATTGTACACTCTGGTATGTGAATATATAATATATATCAATAATAAATAAGTAAAAGAGATGGTTCTTAGCAACTTTGGTTCAGCTAGTTCTCTTCCTAACGAACCAGCGGAGAACTGGTGCTGTGGGTAAATATCACTCCTTACCCAGTTCCCAATTCATCATTTTCAAGGCAGTATGGCTCCCTCTGAAACACAAAGTTGCGAGGAAAGCAATGCTGGGAAAGGTTGGGGCCTGCTCCCCTTTGGGCCACAACTTTTTTCCTCCTGCCCATAGCAGTGGCTTCTCTCAGCCTTGCATTTCATTGTGATTACTCCCATTCCCTACAGTCTCCTTCAGACCTTCATAAAAGAGAGCAAACCACAGGGAAGAAGGGACCTATTGTTAGCCCCAATTTTCAGATTGAGGAAATTGGCACATGAGAAAAGTTTACTAGAATACCCAAAGTTGCCTGTAAGGAACAGGACCCAGATTCCAACCCACACTATTAAACTCTAGAATGCATGTATGTCCCAAACATTGCGCCATAGCACCACTCGAGGTATACACGACTGATACCTATTCCTTCCCTAAGAACAGGTTATGATTTGAGGGGTGGAGAAGAATATAGAGAGGCAGATGTCTGAAAGATGGAGTGTCTAGAATTAGCCAAACTTTAGGGTTTAAGGGTGCAGTCATCTAGACTGCCAAGTCTTCCAAGACTTTTCACACCAACTACAATTTCTGGGGTTTCCCAAAATGACCCTCATTTTCAATAATTTGCTAGAATAACTCATAAAACTAAAGAAAGTGCTATACTTATTATTACAGTTTTATCTATAGAGAAAAGATACAAATTAGATCCAGCCAAAGGAAGAGACACACAGAGCAAGCTTCAAATGTGAAGCTTCAGGGATGCATTACCCTCCCAGTACTGACATATAGCAATACACATGAAGTATTGCCAAGCAGGGAAGGTCACCCAAGCTTTTGTGTCCAGACTTTTTATTGGGCCTTCCTCAGGTAGGTATGACTGATTATCTTTCTACTTGGTTGAAATCAATCTCCTACCCCCAGCCTCCCCTCCGCCTCCTCAGAGATCAGGCTGATAGCAGATGACCCAAAGCTCTGGTACAGAAAGGGGGCTCTAGGAGCCAAAGGGCCAAAGATGAGCTTGGACTCCCTCTTCCTATTCCAAGGCCTAGCTCTCATTGAAGATGGTGTGGTGTGAGATGGAAGCAAGGAGAAAAGAATAAAGAAAACTAAAGAAACGAAAGGATCAAGTGAGAAGCTGGAGTCTAGAAGGAGAGGACTGCAGACAGGCTAAATTGCAAGAAGTGGAGAGATGGATAGGGCATCAGGGGAGCCAGATGGGAGGAGAAACTGTGAAACCAGCATTATCCCAGAGATGCTGACCCCTCTCCATGGATCGCTGATTCTGTGCTGACCCAGTGTTTGCAGTCCTAAGCCCCGGAAGCAATCATTGCAGCTTTCTTATTGACCAACTTTTTCTAAAGGCATTAGACTCCAGTGGCTTCTCAACAGAATTGTCCAAGTCCCAGGGGAGAAAGGAGTTAAGGCAGCAGAGACAGAGACCAAACACTAATGCTTTTCTGCCAGCAGGGCCTGGGGCATGCCTGGTAGTGCTGGTTCCCTGGCCCTTAAGTGGGCAGTTAGCTGCCAGGAGAAGCACAAGAGTGAGGAAAGGGAGGCCCTCAGGATGCCTTATTAACAGACCAGTATGCCCTCGAAAACACTCCCAAAATACCAGCAAAGTGAGACAGGATTTCATTTCTCCTCAGCATGTCAGAAATTCCTTCAGGGTTCTTTCATGAGCCATGAGTCTGTCTTTATAACAATCCTAGGCACTGGTTAAGGTTTTTACCACCACAAACAGGAAATGGAATGGAAGCAATTCTGAAGAGTTGGGTCAGAGGTTGTTGCTGTTGCTGCAGGAGCTTGTTGGTTCTTGTCACAGGAGACAAAGCTGAGGAAACCAACAGCCTAGAACTGAGGTTCAGCGGAAAATGGAGCATTCCCATTAGAGAAAAGGGGTTAGTTGGAGAAGCAGAGGAGATGACAGACAGGGTTATAGGGAAAAGAGAGGGAAGAATGTCTGATGGGAAAGGAAGGAGAGAGAAGAAACGAGGGAAGAAAGAGGAGGAAAAGAAAAAGGAAAAGGAAGAGCGCAGGGGAATCATTGTTAATTTTTCTGTCTTCACTTTTCTCTGCCTCTCCCACCTCTATATCCTCTCAGTCCACAAGTTCTTACCATTGGCACTTGAATTCTACTTTATTGACCCTGCCCCACCTCTCCAGGTGCTTCCTGCTTCTCCCCTGGGCAAGTCAGTGGCTTCCAACAGTCTTCCAATCTTTAGTTTCTGCCATCTTCAGCCCATCCATCCTACCACTCTAGGTTTAGCTTCTTCAAATAATTTTTTCACAATATTATCCTCCTATATATTGTTTTTCATAATCCCTCTTCAACCTCACCTCCCTCGATTTGGTATAATCGCAAGTTTCATGTAGAATAGACCTCAGGGTTTCCCAGCTTCGCACTTTTGACATTTGGAACTGGATAATTCTTTATTGTGGGGGCTGTTTTTGTTCAGCAGCACCTCTGCTACCTAGTAGTACACCTAGTACTATACACACACACACACACACACACAAACACACTATGACAACCAAAATTGTTTCCAGACATTGCCAAGTGTCTCTTGGAGGACAAAATCACTCCTAGTTAAGAACCACTGACCACTTTAAAACTTCAATTTCTGTGTGAGACCAAAGGGAGAGATGTTTATTTGGTGCAAAATTTATATTTTGGGTAGCTCATTACCTAATTTAACTTTTATGGTCAGTTTACTTGAACTACCATAAGACATGGAATCTTGAATAAGGAGTGAGATTTGTTGGTTTGTCCAGGTTAGTGTGATGCCCCAATATATCCCAGAGTAATTTGGGCAATGAATAAAAAAGTATTTGCAAAGTCCCCTTGGACTTTAAAAGAACAGGGGAGAAAGGAGGAAATATTCAACTTTCCCATTTGGGGAATTCCTAATATTCTCACAACGAAAGCAATAGGCTGAGTCCTCGATCTTGGAATTCACCCCTGTTCTAGTTTGCTAGCTGCTGGAATGCAACAAACCAGAAACAGATTGGCTTTTAATAAAAGGGGATTTATTTCATTAGTTCTTCAGAGGAAAGGCAGCTAACTTTCCACAGAGGTTCTTTCTTACATGGGAAGGCACAGGATGGTCTCTGCTGGCCTTCTCTCCAGGCCTCTGGGTTCCAACAACTTTCCCTGGGGTTATTCCTTTCTGCATCTCCACAGGCCTGGGCTAAGATACGAGTGCTGAGATGAGGTGTGCTGAGCTGCTTGGGCTGTGCTATGTTGAGCTCTCTCATTTAAGCACCAGCCAATTAACTCAAACGCCATTCATTGCAGCAGGCACACCTCCTAGCCAACTGCAGATGTAATCAGCAACAGATGAGGTTCATGTACCATTGGCTCATGTCCACAGCAACAGAACTAGGCACGTTCACCTAGCCAAGTTAACAACTGAATCTAACTACCACAACCCCTATGAAACTTATTCCTTCAAAGGAGAAGCTGAGCCTGCTTATAATTAAGCCTAAGAGTCACCCCCAGAGAACCATGTTTGTTACTCAGATTTGGCCTCTCTCTCTAAGCCTTTTGGCAGTTGAACTCACTGCCCACCCCACGCCCTACTTGGTGCCTGACTTCCAGAAGTGTAAATCTCCCTGGCAATGTGAGACAAAACTCCCGGGATGAGCCAGGACCCGGCATGAAGGGATTGAGTAAACATTCTTCACCAAAAAGGGGAAGAGAGAAATGAGACAATATAAAGTTTCATGGCTGAGAGATTTCAAACAGAGTTGAGAGGTTATCCTGGAGGCTATTCTTAAGCATTATATATATATTTTTTAGTTTATGGAGTATTGGAGTGGCTGGAGGGAAGTACCTGAAACTGTTGAGCTGTGTTCTAGTATTCTTGATTCTTGAAGACGATTGTATAAAGATATAGCTTTTACAATTTGACTTTGTGATTGTGAAAACCTTGTGTCTGATGCTCCTTTTATCCAAGGTATGGCAGATAAGTAAAAAAAAAAATGGATAAACTATAAATAAATAATAGGGGAATAAGGGATAAAATAAATTGGGTATATTGAAACACTAGTGGTCAAGAGAGGGAGGAGTAAAGAGTATGGAATATATGAGTTTTTTCTTCTTTCTCTCTTTTTCTGGAGTGATGTACATGTTCTAAAAATGATTATGGTGATGAATACACAACTATGTGATGACATTGTGAGCCATTGATTGTGCACCATGTATGGACTGTATGTGTGTAAAGAATCCTCAATAAAAATATTTTTAAAAAAAATAAAAATAAATGACTCTAAGATACCTTAAAACAAACAAACAAACAAACAAAAAGAAACACTGCCCTACATTTAAATCCTGGCTCTGTCACCCACTAGCTGTGTTTCCTTGGGCAAGTGACCTAACTTCTCTGAATCATAGCTCCCTCAACATTAGCACAGGGCTAGTAACATATTACAGAGCCACTGTGAGAATTAAATAAAATAATTCTAATACAGAACTAATACAATACTTAGCACACTATAAGAACTCAGTAAATATTTGTTCCTTTTTCTAGTCTCCATTCTTTCATTCAAAAACTTTGGTAGACTCCATTGTCTACAGTACAAACCACAGATTCCAATTTAGAAATCAATTTAGCTTGATCCTATATGTATTAGTTAGAATATCCATTTAACTGTTATAGGGGGGAAATTATAATGGATTAAACAAGATGGTTTCTTTTACAAGTAAAAAGTCCAGGAGAAAGGAGTCCAGTGCGAATAAGGCAGCTGCATGGTATTAGGCTGTATCTTGCTGCCATCTTCAATACGGGGCTTCCATCTCACGGTCTAAAATGCAGTTCCAAGTTCCACCACCACATGTCTGCACCTCCAGCCAGCAAGAAAGGAAGGGTGAAAAGGAAGTATGCACTTCTTTCCTTATAACAGCACAGTTATGAAGTTGCACATATCACTTCCGCTTACATTCCACTGGCTAGAAGCTAGTCTGTGGCCACACCTAACAGCAAAAGAAACTGGGAGGCATCTCTGCCTGAGTGCCCAGATAAACCTTCTCTTATCAAAGGCAAGAGAACAAACAGCAGTGTTGGCCACTACATATAGCCTCATCTTCCACAAGACTATCAAGGAACTGCCCTTTTGACTAGCCTAATTCCTTACCGCCTTCCTCAATAACTTCTGCTTTCTCACCTAGACCCCTTTGCGAGCTTTGTTCCCCATTGGTGACTTACCTCCTGCCTTTCTTTCTGCTGATTCCAGTCCTGTGCATCCTTCTAGACTGAGCTCAATCCCACCTTCTCCTTGAGGCCTTTGCTGATTTTCCCTGTCCAGGGTGGAGTGTGTGCTTCTCTAACCTTGTACAGTACTTATTAACCAAATTAGCCAAACCTGAGTGTTACATGGACCGGGTTGATGTGCCGTTTGAAACTGTTATATATCCCAGAAAAATCCTGTTCTTTTAATCCAAATCCAAACTTGTGGGGGCAGACCTATTGTAGATGGGGATCTTTTGATTGGGTTGCTCCTATGGAGAGCTGACCCACCCAAATGTGGGTGCTAACTTTTGATTAGTGGTTTCCATGGAGATGTATCTCCACCCAATCATGGTGAGGTTGTTTACTGGAGCCTTTTAAGAGGGAACCATTTTGGAAAAAGCTTTAGTGCTGACAGAGCCCACACAGTCAGAGATCTTGGAGATGCAGAAGGAAAATGCCCCCCTGCCCCGGGAAGCCTTATGAAAGGAGAGAAAGCAAGCAGATGTTGCCATGCGCCTTCCCAGCTGGCAGAGGTGTTCTGGATGGCATCAGCCTTTCTTGAGTGAAGGTAACTTCTTGTTGGTGTCTTAACTTGGGCATTTTCACAGCCTTAGCAGTAAACTTGCAACTTAATAAATTCCCTTTTCAAAAGCTGTTCCATTTCTGGAATGTTGCATTCCAGCAGGGTTAGCAAACTAAAATACCCTTCATCTTTCCTACTATGCACTACTCTCGCCAACAAACACACACACACACACACACACACACACACACACACACACACACACACACACGCACACACATTGTTCCTTCTCTTAAGCTCCTTATGTCACTAGAGAACATCATCTTTCTGTGGACTAACATTTCTCTTGCTCCCATATCCAAACTCCAAATCTCTTCAAGTTCTACCTTAATACTTTTTTCCATCGACAATTCCACCAACTTATTTTAGGTCACTGTCACTTCTCACATTACGCTTTAACCCACTCTCTACCCTTCAACCAAAGTGACTTTGTGAAACATAAATAAAATAATATCACTCCCTGGATTAAAACCTGCTAAGGATTTAGCTTTAGACAAAACTCCAAATTCTTTGGTCTGAAAAAGGAATTTTTCATTCTCTGGGCCCTTCTCCTCCATTCAGCCTCATCTCTCCCATACTCTTTACACTCTTTATTATATTAATTACAATTTCCCTAAGAGTTCTATGCCCTTTCTCACGTCCCCCCAACTCCTCACTCTTATATGTTTTTCACTCTGTCTGGACTGCTTTTTTTCTTCTCCTCTTCTCTTGGCTAATTCTTATTCATTTTTCAGATTTCAGTTTAGACATAACATCTTCTAAGAAGCCTGATCATCATTTCAAAACAAACTCCTCTTTACACCTGTTCTAGTTTGCTAGCTGCCAGAATGCAATATACCAGAAACAGAATGGCTCTTAAAAAGGACAATTTAATAAGTTGCTAGCTTACAGTTCTAAGGCCAAGAAAATGTCCCAATTAAAACAAGTCTATAGAAACGTCCAATCAAAGGCATCCAGGGAGAGATACCTTGGTTCAAGAAGGCTGATGAAGTTCAGGGTTTCTCAAGTGGAAGGGCACATGCTCAACCCCTCCATGTGGCGGCAGCCAGGCTCTCCCCAAACCCCAAGGAATGTGCTTCACACTCTCCAAGGCCTGAAGCGGCATGACTCTTCCACTTCAACGAGGTGGAAGGCCCATCCTCTGCCTTCAGGGCAAGCTCACCCTCTTCACAGGCTTGGGTGGGTCTGCTCTCCAGGCCTGAGGCTTCTTTTTATTTTATTTTATTTTTTTACATGGAATCGAACCCAGGTCCTCTGGCATGGCAGGCGAGCATTCTAGCCTGCTGAGCCACCGTGGCCTGCCCAAGGCCCAAGGCTTCTTGACTTCAGACCTCAGCCTCCATGGTTTTGCCTCTGAAGTTATTTTTCCTCCAATGTGTCCCTTCTCTGAACCCCCCAGTCCAGACTGGCAGTGGCTCTGTTTATATAGGTCCCACAGCACTCTCGTTGGCTTTCTATGCAGTAGCCTTGTATCATGCCCATCAGACAGAAGGAGTTTCCACAAATCCTTCCTGGATAACTCTATGTCCGATCCTGACTTTCTGTGAGATGGCTGAACGGTTCAACATCTGGTCAAGTCCTCACACAGGCCTCTATTCTCTGGAGTCTCTGTTCCTGGAAGCCCAGAATTTTCCAGGACAGCAATTTCTGGTTTCTTTGTACCCAAGAGTTCACTTTTCAGCTTATCTCTCTCCCGTCGCATTTCACTATAAGCTTTGAGGAAAAATCAGGCTGCACTTTCGACATTTAATTTGGAGATCTCTTCTGCTAAATATCCAAGTTCATGGCTTTTAAAATCTGCCTTCCAGCCAAAGCCACTAGTCAATTTTGCCAGATTATCGCTATTTTAAAACAAGATTCGCCTTCCTTCCAGTTTGCAATAACACGTGTCTCAGAGGTATCTTTTTTTTACATGGGCAGGCACCAGGAATCGAACCCGGGTCCTCAGGCACAGCAGGCAAGCGTTCTTACCTGCTGAGCCACCGTGGCCCGCCCAGAGGTATCTTTAGAGTCTATTTCTACCAACAGTCTCTTCAAAGCATTCTAGGCCTTCTCTATCAAACTTCTCACAACTCTTCCAGATTCTTCCCCTTATCCATTTAGAAAGCCGTCCCAACATGTTTGGTATTTGCACACTGCAGCAGCAGCACCCTACTCTCCCATACCAAAATCTGTTCTAGTTTGCTAGCTGACGGAATGCAATATACCAGAAATGGAATGGCTTTTATAAAGGGGAATTTAATAAGTTACTAGTTTACAGTTCTAAGGCCGAGAAAATGTCCCAATTAAAGCAAGTCTATAGTAATGTCCAATCAAAGGTATCCATCCAGGGAAAGATACCTTGGTTCAAGAAGGCCGATGAAGTTCAGAGTTTTTCTCTCAAGTGAGAAGGCACATGGCAAACACTGTCAGGGCTTGTCTCTCAGCTGGAAGGGCACATGGCGAACATGGCATCATCTGCTAGCTTTCTCTCCTGGCTTCCGGTTTCATGAAGCTCCCCAGGAGGCGTTTTCCTTCTTCATTTCTAAAGGTTGCTGGCTCATGGACTCTGCTTCGTGGTGCTGCAGCATTCTCTGCTCTCTCCAAATCTCTTTCTTTCTCCAAAATGTTTCCGCTTTTATAGGACTCCAATAAACCCATCAAGACCCACCCAAATGGGTGGAGACATGTCATCACCTAATCCAGCTTAACAACCACTCTTGATTAAATCACATCTCCAGGGAGATGATCTGATTACAGTTTCAAACATACAGTATTGAATAGGGATTATTTTACCTTTATGAAATGGGATTTTGATTAAAACATGGCTTTTCTAGGGGACGTGCCTCTTTTCAAACCAGCACAGCACCTTTCCCTGAAACCACTGCTACCACCACCTTCCCAGCCCCAAACTTGATGCACATTTATCCCTCCCTGGTGGAGTTCAGTTCCGAACACCTGAGCTCCCTTACATCCTGTTCATATCTTTATTAAAGCATTTATCATACTGTAATTTATTTTTTACTCCTGTCCCCCTCACTACATTGTAAGCTCTTTGAGGACAGTAGGCAGTGTGATAGAAATCTTCTATCCAGTGTGTCAGAAATCTTCTGCTTGCCTTTTCAAACCTTGTCTCTACCTTTCTCCACCTGCCATGAGACCCAGAAGGCAACTGCATTAACGGAGTTCAGCCAGTGGAGAGAAGTGAGTGAGGTGAAGGTTTTCATTTCCCCAGCTAGATTAGTCCCTCAACCAAAAGTCACAGCTCCTGTTGAATGACAATCTCCATACCACCCTCTCCTCCTGGATTCTGGGAATTTTCTCTACCCTTCCCCTTCAGTCTGCAGTTGATAACATCTTCCTGATGCCACTAACTCCAGGGTACTGCACTATCCCTTGTTTTCCTACACTCAGCCCTCACCTTTGAAAATAGTCTCTTCAAATTACCAATTACCCATCTGGCCCTTTATTAATTCATATCGCATGGGTTTTTTTTTAATTTATTTATTTATTAATTAAAAAAAATTACCAATTATCCACATTTGCCAGGATCCAGCTAATTTCCTTTTTGAATTATTGGGAGAGCTCACACAAACGTTTTATGAATGAGTGAGTAAAACAACCCAAGTCATTGGTTGGCCCTCCATTTCACAAGAAAGAGATTTCCCAGTTTAGAACTAGGAAATGAAATGAGACAATTTTAGGGTTGGCAAAGAAGGGGATCCTTGGGGCTCTTCTGGCGGGAGGCAGGGCTTGGGAATAAAAAAGGGGCTGCTTTCATGCCCTTTTATATAAGCAGTCCCTAAACCCTTCTGCAGTGGCTTCCAGGCTGCTGAGCCTTCCAGAGAGCTGAGGGTATCTCCTGTGGTCCCCCCACGGGAGTTCATTTCCTGCAATAACTCTATCTCAGGTTGAGTGGAAAGGCTCTCAAACCTTCCTTTACTTTATCTTCAGGTCTCACGCCTAAAGAAGAGATCAGGGAGTCACTGTAAATGTTGTCTTCTCCATCCTCCCACTCAAATCCAACATCCTGAAATTCAAGCTCAGGACGCGTAGGAGGGGAAAACCCAGCAGTCATCAGGACAACATTATTGAGCAAAGCAGGGTTAAGGCTGCATCCCGAGGGCAGGATCCTCAGAGATGATTTATACACTACACCACTCTGTGGTGTTCTCCCAACCATCCCAAGGGCTGTTAGAACTAGGAGAGACTCTCTGCCCTTTTACACCAGAAGAGCCTGGGGCCCAGCAAGGGGAAGCGATTGCCCAAGATCAAACAGCATGTCAGTAGCCAACGAGGTGCTAGAAGGTAGGTCTCCCAACTAAGGAACCTGCCACTCTCAATTGCTATTCCACGCTGCCTCCTGAGAATTAGGGGATGGTTCAAGATGTTAGGTTACAGTGGAAGGGACACGGTCACAAAAGAAGAGGAACAGACAGACCACAAGCATTTACTACACTGCGTGACTTGGAAAAGGGAATAAGCGCAGGTTGAACTGCGGTGATGCACTGCACAATATGATATGGGGTTGTGTGCTGGCTCTGAGCTCACACAAATAAGGGCTTGAATTTTGGGTGACCCTGGATAGGTGACTCAACCTCTCTAGACCTCAGTTTCCTCATATGTGAAGTGGAGACAAAAGAATACTCACCTCATAGGGTTTTTATGAGGGTTAAATGAGATAATCCACGTTAAGGCACTTAACACTTTTAAAAACTGGCACAGAAAAAGTGCCCAGTATAGATTGGCTATTATTTTTATCTATAGCAATCGTCTTATTTAATTCTCATGCACTCCTTTTAAGAGAGGGAGGGCATAGGCTAAGAGAGGTAAATTCCTTGCTCAACTTTATGTATTCATTTATATAAAGTTCTTAGAAAGGGCCAGATACCCTTCTAAACATTGGAAATTATAGCAGTGAACAAAGTAGACAGAAATCTCAGTTCTATGAAGTTTACACATAGTTGGGAAAGACAGACAATACAAATATATGTAAGTAAATCATATGATATAGTAGAGAGTGATAAGTACTATGGAGAAACATAAAGCAAGGGAAGGCATGGAGTAAAGGAAGGGGAGGTTACGATTTTAGAGAGAGTGGCCGATGGCCTGGAGAAGGTGGGGGCGTAAGTGTGTTGGTCTCTGGGGAAGATCATTGCAGAGAATGGGAAGAACAAATGCAAAGGCCCTGAGGCAGGAGTCAAATATATGAGGAGCAAACCAGACGACAGTGTGCTGAAACAAAGAGAGTCCAGAAGGAGCAGTAGGACACAAAGCTAAAAAACATGTAAATTATGGAGCTGGTATTTGAACAAGGGACAGATTTTCAAGCCCATGCTCACCCTCTCTTGCTCAGTCCTGTCATTGGCTCCCTGGTGACAGGCTGGAATGAGTGGATGGGTTGATTCTGTTCTTTCCAGACAGGGAGTTGTGTGGTTCAAAGTCAGATGCCAGGAAGGGGCTGAAGAATTATGTTTCCAAACAAGGGTGCTGTTTCCATCTTCTGAACCAAAGATCAGAATATAAATTTCTATAAGTACATGTAAGTATACATAAGAACCTACAAAAAGGGTAGAACAGAATATTTGTAGTGAGAGCATATGCAGTATCTAGAACATGTAGTCATCGTAAACAGACAAATACTTTTTGATCCCAAAGATCCTTAGATATATTACCTGTATTCACCTCTACTGAGGAGGATCTGAGAACCTCCCCCCTCGCCTGGGAAAGGGGAAATAAGTGTTGTTTAGAAACCTTTATCTGCTGTGGCAGCAGCAAGGTCCAAGTGGGCAGAGGGGCAGTTGGGGACTCCCTGCGTGTCTTCTTTTCCATCCTAAAGGAATGGAAACCCCCCTCTGAGAATATTGCTAGGAAGGATCAAAGAGAACCTCCTGAAAGGGCTGGCTCCTACTGCACATAATTGCTGGGTAAATGCTCAGTGTCTTTATGATGAAATGGGCCTGTGCAGGCAGAGCCAAAGGGAGGAAATTACTCACATTGGGGAGGGGCAGGAACTCTTTCAGGCCATTATGGTCCACTAAGTATGTTGCCTCTGCCAAGGTGAAATGGTTCCCTCGTGATTTCAAAAGTGGACAATCTTCTACCAATTCACAAGTTATTTTAGTCCCCTGGACTGTAGCTTTCCTCCTCTCTCTCTCCATGAAACCTCTGCAGCAGGGTCACCATACATGTATTTCAAGGGGGGGTGCAGTTCATGTTTAAAAAGATAGGAGAAAGAGGATGGAGAAGAGGTGGCTCTAGGGCTAAGAGGGGCCACAGGGTTATACCAGAAAAGACCCAGCACCTGGGTCCAGTCCTGTTTTTTTCCTAACAGTACCCATCAGCACAGTAACCCTGAGCAAGTCAGCTGGCAATTCTGGCCCTCAAATGTGTCGTACATAAAATGAGAAGATAATTGCTAAGTTTACATTCAACTCTAAAATTCTATGATTTTAAGCAGAGGAATGATGAGGATGACAATGATGATGATGATAAGGCTCAGCTGAACATTATTGCCACCCAGCCAGACTGAACTCTTAACAGGGATTTTCACAGAGGCAGCAAAAAACCCATTTAGGAAGGTGGGTCATTTTTACTTGGAGCTTAGCAACCCAGAGGAAAAGTGTAGAAATAAGGTCAGGGACACACATATACTCAGCCCTTGAATTTTAATATGAGAAGATAATTATCATAAGCTGCATCAACAACTTAGTATTCCAACTGATGCCAACTAAGCCCTTTTGCTCAATTATATGCTTAGAGTACTACAATTTTTAATCCTAGCAACTATGTTCTATGCAATTAAGAACAAACTAACAAACAGACCTTACTTGTGCCATTAATATTTTGTCAGAGTTTGTCTCTGTTGTTCACTCACTTCCCTGTTAACACTTCAAGCTTTTCACCAAACATCTTCTGTCCCCAGTTCCCTAATGCTTGTGAATTGCTCTCTAATTTCAGTCAATAGGCCTAAGGTCAAGTGCTGTTCAAACCAACAGCTTTGCTTATTACTGATCTAGCTTCCAAGCAACAAGGTTTGCATTTTTCCCAATGGAGGAAAGCAAGATTCCTTGACTGAGTGTGAGATGCTGAGTAGGTTTCAGATCATCAGTGAAATTGAGGCTTCGTTCATCTTTGCTTCCTTTGCTTTTCCAGTTTTATGAGCAGAAATCAGTACCTAAGATATACTCACTATCAGCTAGAATCACAGGAGACCGAGACCCAAAACCCCAAAGCACTAACATGTACATATCACCCCAAATCAAACTTTAGCCCCAACTACATATTCTTATGACAGCTACTAGCAAAGAGACATATGATCAGACTTGAAGTTTAACCTGTTGAGCTAATGATTCTACTTCACCAGGCAGCAAAGGAAACACTGTGGTGTATACTCAGGGATAGAATTTCTGTATCAAATCCATCAACAAGAACTGGGTGTACCATTCCACAAATCTTTAACATTTACCTACGTCTGTTCATCTCCAGCTCTACCACCCCAATCTATGCCACTAACATTTCTTGGGTGACAGGTAGACAACTGCAATAGCCTCTTGTTACTGCTATTACTTTCAATATTATTGCAAGTCAGGCCATCTTTCACTCCACAGCATGAACGATCTTTACAAAATTCAAAGTAGATTATGTCACCCTTGGTTGCAAAAGTTGAAAGCTATGTACTTAGAATAAAATTCAAACTCTTTGTCATGGCCTATGAAACCCTCAGTGCAATTTTCTTTTCAGTGAATCTTCATGATTCAGGTCTCAGCTTAAATCCGAGGTTCTCCTCCAGGGCAATTTTATCCCCCAATTTGGCCATATTTGAAGACATTTTGTCAAAATCATGTGGGGACTACTGGTAGCTATTGAGCAAACACCAGGGATCCTGCAAAATATCCTAAATTGCATAGGACAGCCCTACACAACAAAGAATTCCCCATCCTAAAATGTCAACAGTGGACAGGTTGAAAGACCTTGGCTTAAATTTACTTCTTCAGAGAGGCCTTACCTGACCATCTTTATCTAAAGATGATTCCCACAATCACCACCCCATGTCCTTCATATCACTAAACACAATTTGTGCTTATGGTTTTGTTATTGCTGTTGTTTACATACTTGTAAGCTCTATAAGGTTAGAGACCAAATACGTCTTGTTCAACTTTGCTGCTTCAGCACCTATTATGTACTCAATAAATGTTTGTGGAAGAATGAAGATCAGGAAAGAAGAGAAGAAGGGAAGATCAAACGGCATTCTCACCCCTTTTTCTGAGTCTTTGTCAGTATCATGTCTACCCCCAACTTCATATGGAAAATCTTCCATTCAATTTGTCAATGGCACTAATAATGTTTTAGTACAGAGTGAGCTAATTGGACATTGGAACATTTTAAAAGCCTATGAGGAGGGTGCACAGGTTGTTCAGTGGTAGAATGCTTGCCTGCCGTGAAGGAGATCCAAGTTTGATTTCCAGCCGATGCACTGGAAACACGGTGGAGTAAGGAATTACACAGCTCACTCTTCTTTGAAGAAGCTCACTCTTCTTCAAAAACAGCCAGTGGACAGACAGAAACTATGCCAAACAACTGCTCTGGGACTCCAGGGAGTACTGTGCAGCATCCAGGGAAGAGTGGGGCAAAAAGACTCAGAAACTGCAATGAAGAACTGTGAGTAACTTGTGTGGCTGAAGCTCCTGGGAGGGATCCTGCAAAATATCCTAAATTGCATAGGACAGCCCTACACAACAAAGAATTCCCCATCCTAAAATGTCAACAGTGGACAGGTTGACAAGCAACTTTGGGTTGGTCTGGTCCCTGCCTGGCAGGCTGCTGTGGACTGGGAGGGCTGTAAAAGTACTCCTCACTGTAAGAACAGGGGGGGCATAGTCCAGTACTGATCCAGCTATTGGACAATGAATTTAGACTACTGGGTCCTACCACTTTAGCCTGTCTCAGACAGGCACCACCATACTACTGTGTCAATCTGCCTCAGAGGCAGAACAAGCAGAGGGCTAAAAATACCCTGCTTCTGAGCACTGCCAGTAATAGGGTGCTGAAGAGCAGGCAAGGAGAACATATTCTTAGGGAGCTGAAAAAAAAAGTTCTGGCATCCTTCCTGACCCTCTCTCCAGGGCCCTTTGGAACTGGTCTGCATCTCATGCATGGGTCCCTGGCTCTGTTTCAGCTAGAAAGTCCTGATGAACAAAATGTCAAAGAAGAGCCTTAATATAAACTCAATCAACAACAAAATCATAGATAAGAGAGAGAGAAAAACCAACCTTCAGGATAATCTCATTAAGATAATCAGATGTTCAGATACCAGCAAAAAAATTACAAGCCATTATAAGAAAAAGGAGGATACAGCACAGTCAAAGGAACAAATTTAAAAGTCAGAGGAGATACAGAATTTGGAAAAAAACTAACCAAAGATGTTCAAACATATCTCTTAAACCTATTAAGTAGGTGAAGGAAAACATGGCTAAAGAGAGAAAGGCTATTAAGAATACACTGGGTGAGTATAAAGAAGAATTTGAAAGCATGCAAAGAAAAATAACAGAACTTATGAGAATGAAAGACACGATAGATGAGATTTAAATTATACTAGAGACATACAACATACAACAGCAGATTTAAACAAGCAGAAGAAGGATAAATAAGCTACAAAACAGGACATCAAAAAACTTACAGACAGGAAAACAGAGAAAAGAATGGAAAATTTTGAGCAGGACCTGGAAAACTGAATGGCAGCATGAAACATGCAAACATATCTGCCATGGTGTCCCAAAAGAAGAAGAGGAGACACAGGGGGCAGAAAGAATGTTTGAGGAAATAATGGCTGAAATTTTTCTGGCCCTTATGAAAGACTTAAATATACATGTCAAAGAAGTGCAACAGACTCCAAAGAGAATAAACCAGAATAGAATAAACCAGAATAGACCAACTCCAAGACATACACTAATCAGGCTTTCAAATGTTTCAAGGTAAAGTAAGAATTCAGAAACCAGCAATAGAAAAGCAATCCATCACATACAAGGGAAGCTTGATAAGACTAAGTGTGGATTTATCATCACAAATCATGGACGTGAGAAGGCAGTAGTATGATATATTTAAGACACTGAAAGAGAAAAATTGCCAGCCAAGAATTCTTTATTAGGAAAAACTGTTTTTGAAAAATGAGAGAGGGTTTAAAATATTTACAGATAAACAGAAGTTGGAAACTTTGATAACAAAAGACCTGGCCTATAAGAAATATTAAAAGGAGTTCTTCAGACTGAAAAGAAAAAACAGGGGAGAGAGACTTGGGGGAGAGTATAGAAATGAAGATTATAGTAGGGATAACTTAAGGTGTAAAAAGAGAGAGAGAAAAAAGTAAGATATGACATATAAAAGCTAAAGGATAAAATGGTTGAAATAAGTACAATCTTTACAATAATAATGAATTCTAATGGATTAAACTTCCCAATCAAATGCAGCAGATTGGCTTTTTAATGACCCCTCTATATGCTGTCAACAAGAGACCCAACTTACACTCAAAGATACAAATATGTTGAAAGTTAAAGGCTATAAAAAGATATTCCACACAAACAATGATCAAAAAAGAGCTGAGGTAGCTATACTAATACCAGACAAAATAGACTTTAAATGCAAAGGTGTTTTTAAGAGACAAAGGACATTATATATTAATAAAGGAGGCAATCCGCCCAGAAGAAATAACATCCATAAATATTTATGCCACTAACCAGGGTGCCCCAAAATACATGAGGTAACCACTGGCAAAACTGAAGGGAGAAATAAAGTCTCTTCATAATAGTTGGAGACTTCAATACACCTCTCTCATCAAGAGATAGAACATTTAGACAGAGGATCAATAAAGAAACAGAGAACTTGAATAATATGATAAATGATGCAGACCTAATAGACATACAGAATGTTGCACCCCAAAACAGTAGGATACACGTTCTCCTCACGTGCTCATGGATCATTCTCCAGGACAGATCACATGTTAGGACACAAAACAAAAAACAGGTCTCAATTGATTTTAAGAGAATGAAATTTTAAAAGATCTCTGATCACACTGGAATGAAGGTAGAACTCTATAACAAATGGGGAACCACAAAATGAACAAGCATATAGAAACTAAACAACATACTGTTACATGACCAGTGGGTCAAAGAAGAAATTGCAAGAAAAATCAGTAAATATCCTGAAACAAATGAAAACAAGTACACAACACATCAAAACTTATGGGAAGCAGCGTGGGCAGATCTGACAGGTGGATATTTATAGCCCCAAATACCCACATTAAAAAATAAGAAAGAGATAAAAATCAAAGACCTGGAGGAACTAGGGAAAGAAAAAACTAACCCCAAAGCAAGCAGAAGGAAAGAAATAACAAGGAGTAGAGTAGAAATTAGTGAAATGGACAATAAAAGAGAATCAATAAACCCAAAATTTGGTTCTTTGAGAAGAACAATGAAATGACAAACCCTTAGATAGACTGACAAACATGAAAAAGAGAGAAGATGCAAATAAGTGAAATAAAAAATAAGAGGGAGGACATTACTACTGATCACCCAGGGGAAAAAAGTCCATGTAAGGATTCTATGAACAACTGTATGCCAAAAAATTAGACAACTTAGATGAAATGGACAACTTCCTAGAAGCACATAAACAATCTACACTAATTCAAGAAGAAATAGAAGATCTCAACAAATCAATTACAAGTAAAGAGATTCAATTAGTTATCAAAAATTTTCCTACAAAGTAAAGTCCAGGTCCAGATGACTTTACAGAGGAATTTTACCAAATATTCCAAAAAGAACTAACACCAGTCCTGCTCAAACTCTTTTAAAATATTCAGGAGAAAGGAACACTACCTAATTCATTTTATGAAGCTAATATCACTCTTTACCAAAATCAGATAAAGATACAAGAAAGGAAAACTACAGGTCAACTTCTTTTATGAATAGAGATGCAAAAATTCTCAACAAAATCTTGCAAATCAAATCCAATTGCACATTAAAAGAATTATACACCACAACCAAGTGGGGTTTATTCCAGGCCTGCAAGGGTGGTTCAACACAAGAAAATTAATTAATGTAGCACAACATATTAACAAGTTGAAAGGGGAAAATCACATGATTATCTCAATTGACATTGAAAAATTATTTGACATAATTCAGCATTCTTTTTGGATAAAAACATTTTGAAAGGTAGGAATCAAAGGAAACTTCCTCAATATGATAAAGAACATCTACAAATAACCTACAGCCAGCATCATACTCAATGGTGAGAGACTGAAGCCTTTTTTTTTTTTAATTTCACAATAAAGTATATTTTGTCTTGCAGAAACAAAAAAAAAACCTCCCAACAAAGAAAAACCCAGGACCTGATGGCTTCACAGTTGAATTTTATCAGTCGTTCCAAGAATTAATACTAATTCTGCTCAAATTCTTCCAAAAACTTGAAGAGGAGGGAACACTACCTAGCTCATTCTATGAATTGAACATTACCTTAATACCAAAGCCAGATAAAGACACTCCAAGAAATGAAAACTACAGACCAGTCTCTCTAATGAATATAGATGCAAAAAGCCTCAACAAAATAAATCCAGATTGAATCTAACAGTGCCTTGAAAAAATTATACACTATTATCAAGTGGGTTTTATTCCAGGTATGCAATGGTGGTTCAACACAAGAATATTAATTAATGTAATATACCACATTAACAAATTGGAGGGGAAATGCACAAGATTGTTACTGGACAAAGGCCATAGATTCTTTTTCTTGACATGCTCAGTGACAAATTCCTAAGAGATAGGGGTTTCAAAGAGAGAAAGAGTTCATTATTAGGCATGTAGTAGGACAGCAGATAGCCTATCGGCCCAAAATTTGTCTCCCCAAACTGTAGTGACTCTGACAGTTTTATTAGAGAAAAAAATGGGCAGGCTTTAGGATAAGGAGCACAGTGGCCCCAGATGATGTAATTAGAAGTGATCTAATTATTAAGCATGCACAGATTGATTACCTGCTTAGAGAATGTATGTAAGAAAATGGCAGTATGAGGTATAGGTGACTTGTAGGTTAAAATCTAAGCTACTGCACAAGTTAGGCAGGCCCATTTTGGCTAGATCCAGTCTTAGTTATCAAGGTAACTTTGGATTTGGGGTGGCTTAGTTCTGGGCTGACCCAAGACTCTTCATTAATAAACATTAGAGGCTGTCTTTAGTGATTACAAGAATTAAGAGTTGAAAAACTGGATGACTTGGTACAAATAAGGTTAGTCACAAGGTTTTTATAATCACGGGGGCAGAAGGTAAGGGCTATACAATCATTATCAAAGATCAAGGCAGTCGGATTACAACTAAGAGATTTCAGGAATTTCCTTCTGTCTACTCCAATATACCAGAAAGCAAAAAGGAATATCTATATAATGATTCAGTAATCAAAATCATCCCTTAAATTCTGATTTCTCAGTTACAAGATCATATCAATTTATGCAGAAAAGGGATTTGATAGAATCCAGCATCCTTTCTTAATAAAAACACTTAAAATGATAGGAATGGAAGGAAACCCTCAACATGATAAAGGACATATATGAAAAACCCACAGCTAACATTGTACTCAATGGTGAAAGACTGAAAGCTTTCCCTCTAAGACCTGGAACAAGACAAGAATGCCCACTGTCACCACTGTTGTTCAACATTGTACTGGAAGTTCTAGCCATAGCAATTAGGCAAGAAAAATAAATAAAAGGCATCAAAGTAGGAAAGGAAAAAGTACAACTATAACTATTTGCAGATGACATGATCCTGTATTTAGAAAGTCCTAAAAAATCTATAAGAAAGCTACCAGAGCTAATAATGGAGTTCAGCAAAGGGGTGGGATGCAAGGTCAACAAGGGAAAAAACAGTAGTGTTTCTAAACACTAGTAATGAGAAATCGAAGGAGAAAATCAAGGAAAAAATTCCATTTATGATAGCAAACAAAATATCTACAAGTAAATTTAACCAAGTATGTAAAGGGTTTGTATTCAGAAAACTATGAACATTGCTAGAAGAAATAAAAGAAGACTAAATAAATGGAAGGGCATTCCATGATCATGGATTGGACACAAAATATCGTCAAGATGCCAATTCTACCCAAATTGATTTACAGATTCAATCACTCTCAATAAAAATGCCAATAGCCTACTTTAAAGAAATGGAAAAGTCAATTATAAAATTTATTTGGAATGACAAGGGGCCCTGAATAGCTAAAAACATCTTTAAAAAGAATGAAGGTGAAGGATTTACACCTCCTAACTTTAAAGCATATTACAAAGCTATGGTGGTCAAAACAGCATGGTACTGACATAAAGATAGACACATTAATCAGTGAAATTGAATTGAAAACTCAAAAGTAGACCTGCACATTTATGGTTAATTGATTTTTGTCCACTCAACTGTAGAGACAAAACAGTCTCTTCAATAAATGGTGCTGGGAGAACTGGCTATCCATATCCAAAGAATGAAGGAGTACCCATAACTCCCAACTTATTAAAAAATTAACTCAAAATTGACTGAAGACCTAAATATAAGAGTCAGGACAATAAAACTCCTAAAAGAAAAAATAGGGAAACATCTTCAAGATCTTGTGATAGATGGAGGCTTCTTAGACTTTATACCCAAAGCACAAGCAATGAAAGAAAAAATCAATGAATGGGAACTCTTCAAAATTGAATACTTTTATTCTTCAAAGGACTTTGCCTAAAAGGCAGCTGTGTTAGGGTTGTCCAGAGAAACAGAACAAACAGGAGAGATCTGTAAATATGAGATTAATAAAGGTGTCTCAAGCAACCATGGAAATGGATGAATCCAAAATCTGTAGGGCAGACTGTGAAGCTGGTGGCTCTGATGAAGGGTCTGGGTAAATGCTTCAGGAGAAGCTCATTGGCTGAAGAAGCAGTGGAAATCTTCTTCCTTAAAAGCCTCAATCTGATTGGATTATCTCATTGTGGGAGACACGCCTTAGTTGATTGCAGATGTAATCATCCATAGGTGCAACTGACTGACTGGTGATTTAATACACCAGCCTTCCAGTTACTCAACCAACCATGAAATATCCTTGCAGCAATGCTTAGGCCAGTGCTTACCTGACCAGACAACTGGACCTCATCACTTGGGCAAGTTGACCCCAGAACCTAACCATCATGGTAGCCTATTCAATGGGAGAAAATATTTGGAGACCACATATCCAGTAAGGGTTTAATATCCAGAATATAAAAAGAAATCCTACATCTCAATAATAAAAAGATAAGCAATCCAATTAAAAAATGGACAAAAAAACTGAATAGACATTTTTTCAAAGAGGAAATACAAATGGCTAAAAAGCACATGAGAAGATTTTCTACTCGCCAGCTATTAGGGCAATGCAAATCAAAACCACAATGAGATATCATTTCACCTCTACTAAAAGGGCCACTATTTAACAGAAAACTACAAGCGTTGGAGAGGGTATGGAGAAATAGGAATACTTATTTACTGCTGGAATGAATGTAAAATTGTACAGCCAATGTGGAAGACAGTTTGGTGGTTTCTCAAGAAGCTAAGTATAGAACTGTCATATTGTTTTAATTTGCTAGCTGCCGGAATGCAATATACCAGAAACAGAATGGCTTTTAAAAAGGAGGATTTAATAAGTTGCTAGTTTACAGTTCTAAGGCCAAGAAAATGTCCCAATTAAAGCAAGTCTATAGAAATGTCCAATCAAAGGCATCCAAGGAAAGATACTTTGATTCAAGAAGACTGATGAAGTTGAGGGTTTCTCTCTCAAGTGGAAAGGCAAATGGTAAACACACTCAGAGTTTCTCTCTCATCTGGAAAGGCACATGGTGAACATGGTCAGGGTTCCTCTCTCATCTGGAAGGGCACAAGGCGAACACAGCATTATCTGCTAGCTTCTTCTCCTGGCTTCCTGTTTCATGAAACTCCCTGGGATGCATTTTGCTTCTTCATCTCCAAAGGTCACTGACTGGTGGACTCTGCTTCTTGTGGCTGTGTCGTTCTGCTCTGCTCTCTCTAAATCTCTTTCATTCTCCAAAATGTTTCCTCTTTTATAGACTCCAGAAATTTATCAAGACCCACCCAAATGGGTGGAGACATGTCATCACCTAATCCAGCTTAACAACCACTCATGATTAAATCACATCTCCAGGGAGATGATCTGATTACAGTTTCAAACATACAGTATTGAATAGGGATTATTCTGTCTTTATGAAATGGGATTTAGATTAAAACATGGCTTTTCTAGGGGAAATACATCCTTTCAAACCAGCACACATATAATCTGGTAATTCCCCTCTAGGTATATACTCAAAAGAACAGAAAGCAGGGACACGAACAGACATTTGCACGCCAATGTTCATAACGGCATTACTCACAATTGCCAAAGGATAGAAACAACCCAAGTGTCCATCAACTGATAAATGGATAAACAAGATGTGGTATATACATACAATGGAATATTATACAGCAGTAAGAAGGAATGAAATACTGACGCAAGCAACAACATGGATGAAACTTGAGGACTTCATATTGAGTGAAATGAGTCTGTCAGAAAAGGACAAATATTGTATGCTGTCACTGAAATGAACTAAATATAATTAACAAACTCATGGAGTTACTATCTAAAATGTAGATTACCAGACATAGAATGAGGGTAGAGAATGGGGAGCTGATGTTTAATTTGTGCAGAACTTTCAATTAAGTTGGTTGTAAATGTTTGGCAATGAATAGAGGTGACAGTAGCATATTATTACTAGTGTGAGTAAGAGTGCTGAATTATGGGTGTGCTATGGTTGAAAGGGGAAGTTTATGGTCGTGTATATCACTGGAAGGAAAGGTAAAGGATGAAACATGGAACCGTATAACATAGTGAGCCCTGTTGTGGAAATGAAGGTGATTGTTAGTACAAACATAAGAATGTTCTTCCATGAACTAGAACAAATGTATGCTCCACTGTAAGGTGTTAATAATGGGGTGGTATATGGGGGAAAAATACACAATGCAAACTATGAACTATAGTTAAAAGTAATATTTTACTATTTGTCCATCTATTTTAACAAAGGCACCACACCAATATTGTGTCAATAATAGGGTTTTTCTTTTTGGAGCAATGATAATGTTTTAAAATGATTGTGGTGATGAAAGCACAACTCTTGATTATACCAAGAGCCACTGATTGCACATTGGATGAACTGTATGCTGCTAAAAAAAAAAAAAAAGGCCTATGAGGAGTAGCATGAACATGTCTAGATTTCTCCAGTATTAACTTTTTTTTTAACAAGTCCACATGAAAGCAAGAACCATGTCTACTTCAATCTTCACTGTAGACATAGCACCCTGCAGAGTGGGTAGCACATAGGTGATTTCCAATCAATGTTCCTTGAATGAGTGAATGAATGAGTAAACACCAGGGGAGGACACCTACAAATTCCTACCCCAGAAGGGAGGAAGAGTTGGTACCATGTTACACTCACCTCTCTGGCAGCTCTTTGTCAGCTATTTCAGACTGCCCTTGAAGGGAAAATACTTGGCTTCAAGTTTTCTTTTCCCAATGCCCTTTTATTGTTCCTCAAACAAAGCTCAGTCCTTTATACTGTTTTGTCACCCAGAGGCCCAACTCACGCTCTCAAAAGTAACCTTTTCTCCCACCCCCATCCCTACCTCCTCCCATTTAGGGCTTTTAAAGACCTATGAGAACAAGCCTCAGGCCATAGGGTTTCTATAACGCACTCCATGCTGGAATGGATCTGCTTAAATTTCACTTTTAAACCCCAGAGATTAATTTTGTCTTATTAATAGCACAAAATGGAAAAGATTGAACTTTCAGTTTAATCTGCTTGCTTTCTGAGGCTGCAAAGAATGTGCTTGCTTTTTATTAGAAGGAAAAAATATACAAATAATCCAACAGATTATTTAGTATAAATCTGCCTATCTAATTTAGATTGTGAAAACCCATTAATTAAATCCTGGGTCTCTCCGGCTTTTTTCCCTATAGAATCTACAAAGACCACTATTAGGAAATCTCAAACCATAAAACTGACGACTGCAAATCCCACTTTTATATGTCTTCTCTATCTCTTCCCTCTCTGCCCTTGCTCTTTCTCATTCTCTCTCTCTCTCTCTTAATTACCCTTGAGCGGATGCGTGCGCGCACACACACACACACAAACACATGCATATGGCTCTTTATTTTCACCAGTGCCATCTGGTGGTGTTTCAAATCCTCTGGTATGCTCAAAAATTACTGAGGACCCAAGGAGCTCCAGGGTATGTGCATTACATGTATTGTATTATCCATCCTATTAGAATATAAAACAAAGAATTAAAAACAATTATTGATTAAAAAAGATAAATCCATTACATGTTTAATATATATTTTAACAAAAATAGCCATATATTCCCAAACAAAAAAAAATTTATGAGATGAGTGGCATTATTTTTGCACATCTTTATTTTGGGAGGTAGTGGTGGTTGTACGGGCAGAATCAAACCCGGGTCTCCTGCATATCCTGCATGTCTGGCTTAATAGACGACTACTTTTTTTTAATCTGCTTTTGCAATCATTATGTTTCAATATCTTGTTTTAATTGGAATATATGAAGAAAAAAATCTGGCTTTGTACTGAGATGTAGTTGGAAAAAGGAATGTTGTAATAGCTTTTTCAGATAATTGTGGATATTCATCTCCAACACTATACTAAAGCTTAACAACCGCTGATTGTGCACCCTCAAAACAAATGTCGACACAGTGAAACAGGCAGTCAACAGTTTAGTATCATTGTGAAAACAGCTTTGACCTTGCAGCCCCCCGGGATCTATGGGCCACACTTTGAACATATTGCCTTTAGTGAGCAAATTCCCAATGTGGGCTGTGGGAGGAAGGAGGGAGGGGCTGTTATAGTCTGACCTCAATGTCCATTGCTCAGAGATGGGAATCAAGGGAACGATCCCCTATGCGTGGAACCCCTCTCCTAAATCCCTCACCCCAACAATGGAATGCAAGTTTCCATTCCTCATAGAAAGTCACTTAGAGATACGTTTTTTTTTTTCTTACCCTCAGGGCAGATTAAATAGCACAGGTGGAACCCAGCTAAAAGCACCGCCCACCTATGCAAAAATGTATCTTTTTTCTCTCTCTCACTTATCACCTTATGAAAAATAAAAGGCTACAAGAACTAAGTACGCTGTGAGATGAGGCATATAAGAGGCTCATATGTAGCAAGATGGCAGAGAATTAAAAATCCCTTTTATATGGGCTGTTACCAATACTTGGAATTCCCATTACTGCCACCACCCAGTTGACTAAGTCTTACTTGTTCATCTTTCAGGTCTCAACTTAGACATTGTTTCCCACCCCCTTTAAAACATGCATGTATAGATATAATACACACATATACAATATATATATATGCATGTTTGCATATATATGTATATATGTGTTCTCATAATGCCCTTGTTGCCTTACCTGATTTTCCCATTAGATGGTATACTCCAAAAAGGCGGGAGTCATTTTCTGTTCCCATTCACACTCAGAAATTTAAAAATACATTAGTGTTTTCAAGTGAATGCCTTTAGGCCAGGCATGCCTCCTTTCACTCCTGCCTCCCTATCCCGTATCATATTGTCACAAGAGTGCTTCACTCATTGACCTGCCTGGTCCTGTAGAGAATTGGAATTTATTAGTCACACTGAATCACGGAAGAGAGTAGGTCCTCAATAAATATTATTAGAGGAACAGAGGGATGAATGGATCATTCTTTTCAGGTTGGATAAAGCATGCACCAAGATGGGGAATCAGCATTTGTTTAACTGGCCGCCACTCAGGACTTCCTTCCACCTGCAGGTGGCCCATGGTGCTTTCTAAGGATTCTTCAGTACATCTCAAGGCATTTGGTCTCACCTGGGAAACTGCAGCCTTCTAGAGGGCAGAATTCCAGCCTCTTTTCCTTTCTTCTCTTTCCTTCCTTCTCCTGCCTAACTCTCCCCTGCTCTCTTCCCCCAAGCTTGATCACTTAATTCAGTGATCACTTAATTACGTTCAGTCTGATTAGATATCTGGGTAAGCAGACAGAGTCTGCTCATAAGGAAGATTGTGCTCTCTCAAGCAGGGGGCCTCTATTCCTGGAAGATCGACTTTTATAGGAAGCAGGTAAGTGTATGATCTTAGAGGGGAAGAGCTGGGAGCAGGGAGATTGTGATAGCAGTTTGGGAAGTAGGCTGGGAACAGATGATGAAGGGACCTCAAGGCCATGCTAAAGAACTGGGAGATTTTCCTACAAACTTTGGGTATGGCATGATCAGACCTGTGTTCTAGACGCATTTTTCCTAGGGCTGATCTTCTGTCCCTCCCCCTTCTCTAGTGCCTCCCGTTGAGACTGCAAACAGGCCCTCCTGATTGGGTGGCAGCAGTGTGACCAGTGTCGGAGGAGGGGCAGAACTGAGCCGCAGAGGCAACACTCACCCTTCACCACACCCCACAAACCCCTGCCAAGACATGTTCTCCAACTTGAGCTGGTCGGACTAGATCTGGTGGGGACAAAGGGTTCAGAGGATTAAAACATCAGCCCCAGCCTTGAGTGAAGCACATTCCATAGGCAACTAGTCAGGGTGTGGTAGAACTAGGCCTGGCCCAGATCCTTTCATGGAGGGGTGTGTGCATGTGTTGCAAACTTGCACACTATGTACAAGAGCATGCTATATGCCCATTCAGGACCTGACATTCCTAATCAGCTGTGCCTTCCAGGAGACAGCCACACCTCCTGTATTAGAACTTTCTGTTTGTGTGTCTCGGTAGGCTCTGCTTGCATTCTGAAGGTGATCTACCTTTCCAGCCCCATTTCTCAATTGGAATGAAGGGAAAAGGGAAGAGAAAGAGGGAGATTCCATTAGGACCAGGAGGCTGGACCTAATCCCAATTCTACCTTCCAAGAGTACGGCTTCTGGAGCTCAGGAAAGGAGGCAGCCATGGAGCCAGTGACCTGGGCCTCTGAACACCTGGAGAGGAAACTAGTGTTGTGGCAAAGTATCCCCAAACCAATTTATTTCACCATTGTTCTGCTGAATGTAAAAGCAACAAATATTCATTGAAAAATTGAAAAAGGAAAGAACATTTGTAAATTTTTATTAATTTTATTTCCCCAAAAAGATATTAATAATTGATTTTGTCTTTTCTGCATGCCTATCAGGTGTAAATTTTTTTAAATAAAAGAAATATGTATTTTTGTATATAATTGGGATCAAATTGTTTTTGTAGCTTTTTGTATCCTTTTTCTATTAACTTATCATAAACATTTTCCCATTTCCTTAATTATTCTTGAAAAATATAATATTAATGGCTACATCTCATATGGTTGTATCATAAAAATAGAGAGGAATGTAGGGTGAGGTATCACAGGACTTATTGATGTGATTCATGCCTTTCTGCCTTTTGTCTCCTCCATTCTTTAGGACTGGAGTCCTTTAGGATTCAACTCAAGTGTTTTCTCCTTTATGAAGTCTTCGGTAAAGCCCCAGCTTGAGCTAACTCCTGCTCCCCTAGCTCCCTGACAGAGTGTAACCACATCATATTAAATGAATTTCTTTACATTGCAGTCTCTTCCACTAGTTCAAGAGTTCTGTCTAAATAAGCGTGACTCTGGTGTCCAACCTTGCGCATGGAATGTGCTCAACAAACGTCTTGCACAGAAATGGGCATAACCAACTTCACTGTCAGTCATTTAGATTGTTTCCAATTTGTAAAAGGAGACTTTCATACCTTTATTCTCCCAGATTCTATGTGGGCTAAGAAGGTGGATGTAGATCAAAATAATCCTGCTTGGGTCTCTTACAGCCACTTGAACCCTCTTGAAAAAAAATATATATATTATAAACAAATCTTCGCATCTGACCTGTTCTCATGATACATGTGCAGATGCTAGAATCAGATACCATGGGTTTAAATCACAATTCCACTCTTTGCTAGTTGTGTGGTCTTGGGCATATTACTTGACTCTCTTAGCCTTCCTTTCTGCAATGGTAAAATGGAGATAATAATGGGACATAGTCTTAAGGATGTTGAGATATTGTTAATGAGATATTGCAGGTCAAGTCTTAGTACAATGCTTGGCTCAGAGAAAAACTGTAACAAGTTTTTAATCACTAAATGGAATTACCAGGCCCATGTTATAGTTTCAAGGCCATCTTGCCAAAAGTGCAGCAATTTATATATATGCTAGCAAGCTATGGGCACCTTTAATGGCATCCTTTCTAAGGAGTTTGGTCAATTTTTCATCTTTGCCCCATCTGCTTTACAAAGGTTATCTGGACTGATCAAATCTACCATGAAGTTTAGCAAAAGGTCAGCATGCCCCCTCGCAGGAATCTATCACAGAACCTCAGCTCACAGGCACTCCTCCCCAAGTGGGAGAGGAAAGTGCTAAGCAGAAAAATGAGAGGTCACAGCATTAAAAAATGAGGGTGTCTAAATGTATATTTTCATTCAGAAGACATTTTCCCACGTGCAGCTGAATGATGAAATATGGGGTGCAAGTGGCCAAGAATAACCCCAAACAGGAAATTCTTTCTGTCTGCTTCCACCCTTGTCCCCACCCAATGCCAAATCATAGAAAGTGAGAGCAAAAAAGGCTGCTTTTATCACCTTGCTCAAGAAGATCACTTACCCAGAGAGGTTAGTGGTTTGCCTGCAGTCACAGGCTGACAAGTGCCATTTAAAGTATCAGGCAAGGAAATCTATGCCTCACAAGCCAGCAAATCTTGTCTACCTGTCTACAGCTCCATTTATGTTTGTCCTGTTTGTCCAGTTCACAACACCAGCAGGAATGTCAGGGTGGACAGTGGTAGGGAGTGGAAAGCAGCACACACATTTGCTCGTGGCTCTGAAAAGGACAAACCTTTAACTTGTTTGATGGCCAGTCCTTTTCCATACCACGTCAAAAAGGTCCCTGTGGTCCAGCTGCAGCTCTAGTACCCTTCAAAGAGGATTCCCACCCATCCCCTTTCTTGCAAGTTATCTGTCTCTATCTCCATAGTCATTTCTTTTCTACATCTGGAAATTCCCTTGGAACAGCTGTTATCTGGATATCTAGTTTAATTAAAAAAAAAAAAAAAAGAGGGAAGATCAAGTTTACAAAGTGCCACGGCAAACCAGAAGTAATTGTTATAACAGTTTTATTCAAGTCTGTGTGTGCCCTGGTGTTGAGACCAGGCTGAGATCAGCATTACACTGTAATACGATAAGAGGTTTAGCCATTGAACCAAGCCTGCTTGGCATCCTTAGTTAACAATTTACAGTACCTCAAAAAAAAAAAAAAAAAAAAAAAAAAAAAAAAAAAAAAAGCCAAAGAAAACTTGATATGTTTCCTTCAGGACTTTTCTATTTTTAAATATTGTTGACAACAAACAATAACTTAAATCCCAAAGCAAAATGGGAATTCAAGGACACAGGGACAGGACACATGGACAAGCATTGGAGCAGGAATGGTCTTGGGAAAAACTAGTAGCTAACTACATAGGAACAAAATGAATACATATGTGAACTTTCACTTTATCTAGATCAAGGGCTCTAAGGGAGAGGAAAATCCCAAAGAAAGCTTTTCTGAGAACTAAGTCAAACCCATCTCCAACTCCTTTCCTTAATCCTCTAGAAGACAGTCTTGGACTAGAAGATGCCTGTGTGTGTGTATGTGTGTGTGTGTGTGTGTGTGTGTCTAGGAGGGGTATTTAGAGGAGGGAAATTTAGAGAAAGTTAATATGTTATCGCCTCCCTTCTTTGCTACAACTGGGGACCAGGGCATGTGGCACACCACAACAAAAAAGGCAAAAGCCTGATTTCAAATTCCCAATGGGGAGAGACCACGATAAGGCTTTTAAACTCAGGAGCTGGGAAGAGAGTGACTTGAAGCTGTAGTGTAAAGCAATAATGGGGCAATGTGGGCTGAAAACAGAGGAGAGGGGCCTCACAGGGCCTCAGCAGTGGTGCTAGGAGAAGAGCTATAGAATCGCCACCTTCAACTCCCATGTGGTACAAATCCCTGAAAAATCGTGGAGAAGAAACAGTGGAGGAGAAAGCAGCCAGGAACAGAAAGGAAGCCTGCAGAACAAGTCCTGCTGGAGTCTCTATTCACGCAGGCAGAGGGCAGTTAAGCCAAGGGACAAAATTCTCCTTCAGACTGGAGTCATCTCAAAATCCAGGTGGACCTAAGCCATGCAATTTTATATCAGGGCTTCTAATAGAGTGGCCTAAAAATGTGCTCAGAGGAAAAAATGGGAAGACTTTGGAACCAAGAGGATCAGCAACATAGAACACACTAGCCATGTGACCTCGGGCAAGTCGCATAACCACCTGAGCCTCGATTTCCACATCCTTTGATGGGTAACACCCACTTCCCAGAATTACAGTGAGGAGGAAAAAAAATAAGAAAGAAACATAAAACACTAGGAAAATGCCTTTGACATGGAAGAAATAATGATTTCTTGTAATTTATTGTTAATCTCCCTAGCTAAGCTCAGGATAAACTCAGGCCTCATTTTGACAGTGATGAAGAAAAAAGCCATGGCCAGCATGGGTTCTGGAACAGTAGGTAGAGATAAATGATGGGAATAAAGAATGACGATAGAGAATAAGTAAAGTGAAAATAATACTGGTGGAGGTGGTGTCAATGGCTGACATTTCGGAAGGCTTACGTGTGTGTCAGGCAGAATGCTGGGGGTGCCACTCTTGGCATGCAAGGTACTGAGTGCAAAAGCCTCCATTTCATTCCCTTCTGAAATCTGGGAGAGAATGAGTAGGTTTATTCACCAAAGAAGTTTAAGATGGGACGCTAAAGGATCCCCTCTACTATAATCATACCTCTTGCCCCCAAACACATGTACACCTCAAGTGCTCTCCAGACTTCTGAGAGCCTTAAAGGAAGCCAGAGAACATCAAAGACAGTGGAGAGCATCAAGAAAAGTTGACCCCAAATTAAAGATCCAAACTTAAAGACTCTGGGAAAATCATCCCAGATGTTTTACTCTTATAAGTCGATACATTCCTATTTAATTGCAAACACCTCCAGAGAGTTATCACCTTATGCAGGAATCCAGGGGAAGGGTAAGAACTAGGGAGAGGGAAGGTTGGCTAAAACAATTACACATGGCTGTTCACAGGTCCAGTGAGGGGCATGCAGGGCTGGGAACGAGAGTGAGGTGAGTGAGACATTCATCTTAAGTGCAAAATTTACGGGGATGGCAAAAATCTCAGTAATCAAGATAGATGATATTTCAAGGTAAAACTTAAAAAAAAAAATCACAATTAATTTTAGATAAAGTCAAAATCTGCCTGGGCAGGGATATGTGTGAAGGATTTCAGGAATGTGGGAAACATGACGCCTGAAACCTGCTCTTGGACTTCAGTGGATATAGAGCAACTAATACCAAGTCCCTGAGCCTTCACACACCAGGACCCCTTTTCACAAAACATTTTGACTTCTGGGTTCAGAACCCCTGGGTGTCCAGCCTGCAGGTCCCAGTACCAAAGACCTGCCTTTGAACCTGGAATTGTATTCTAGTGGCCTGTCCTAGGACACTTACCTGTCATGTCCACACCTGCCAATCAGTCCTGTAAAACTATTTGCAGGGAGGGTGGGTCAGACCAATCAGGGGAAAGGGACATGTGGAAAAGCTCTCAGCTCTGGTAACAGGCTGGGCCCTGAGGCTCCTTTCTCATTTTAGCTACAATCCTGAGCTAACAGCCCAAATCAGGCACAAGGAGTCCTACTAGCTGGAAGGCCTCTCAGGGGCAACCAGCTCCTAAGCAAGGAGGGGCCCAATGTTCTGAAGAACAGACACCAGGGCTCACTGAGCAGGCTAGGGCGCTGTCAGGGCCTAAGACAGGAAATGGACAAGCAGAGGGTGAGGCCTGACCGTCAATATCTTATTTGGAAAACACCAGTCAACAATGTGAGACGAAGTCATGAGAGGCTCACCTGGCCTGCACAGCCAATCAGAAGCCCAGGGTGAGATCAGGCTAATTAGGAAATTCAGGCACTTATGTTAATTAGCCTTAATTAGACAGGATTCCAGGATACAACTCATGCCTTCCAACACCAGCACCTGAGGTGTTATGCTCCCTGGAGGGAAGGCTGGGATAGGCCCGGGACTGAGGAAGCTACAGTGGGTTTTCCATTCTTGTATGGATTTTTTATTCATTTGAATTCCTTATCTAGGAAAACTCCCAATTGCCTGAAAGAAGACATGTATCTAAGAATATGTTTCAAACAATTACCATATTCTGAGAGGGAGTGATCCTCAGCCCAGAAGCCAAGGAGAGAAGCAGGTGACCTATTAGGTTGAACCATATGAAACTGCTAATATTCAATAGTTGTTGTCCTACAACCATATGTATATTTACACACAGGTAGTGTTTTCTCCATAAAGGGATGTAATCTGGCAAGGTGAGGCTTATCAGTATTGGACTTGATAGGATAGAAGGGAGGGCAGTAGCACTGTCCCTAATTCATGGTTGGGCTTCTGAAGTCCAGAGTGGGGAAGAGAGATTTGCAAATCACAAAGCTAGTAAGCAGGGAGCTCGGGTCATGAGGCTCCTACAGCTCCTGGGCTGCCATCTTTTCTTATGATCGCAATGCACAGCAGACCCCTCTCACCTCCTACCCAGGTCTACAACCTCTGGCAGAACCTTCAGGAAAACTCTGGTACTACAGAAACAGCAACCTCTGCTTCTCCCTCCAAATCTTTCAAGAGGCAGTAAGCCAGTGTTTCTGACCTGTCTGAATGAGCTCTCACCAGAGGCTCAAGGCACAGGCTCAAAGAGGTGAGGAAGAGGACAAGATTCTGCAAATGCAGAGGACAAACATTTCAATCCTGAGGTATAGCACTCACAGCCACCCAGTCTTCAGTATCTGCTGCACTTCACTTTGTTAAAAGTAAGCTTGACAATTTAGGAATGTCTAGAGAGCTGACTTCCTCCTCAACATATGGGAGGAGCAGGGGTGGTAGAAAGAGGAGAGGGTGCTCTATGTGGGAAAAGAGGAGGCAAGAGTTTTGACAAAAAAGTCAGTTCCAGGGTCTAAAAAAATAGGACTCTGGGAATGACCACGAGAAATCAGACACCAAACTACTATTCTGATGTAACCATCAGCCTCCCCATCACCCATTTTCTCTTCTAAGACACAAATGGTGAGAATGAGCAGCCTGACAAGTTAAGTGGGGGAATAAGGAAAGGATGTGTGTAAACACCAGGTGCCACATATATATATGCAGGTAAAAAGCACATGCTTGATCGATCATGGTCTCCATTAGTCATGCTAAGCTAACTCCAAATCAGTCTGCTTTCAGAAGCCAAAGGCAGAAATAAAAGATTGTGAGAATCATGCTTTGTCAACTTCAGCTATTCATCCTGTAAAGATGATGGAAGCTTCCCCTTGGAGCTGGCAAGTAGCCACAGGGCTCCAGCGACCTTCTCTGACACATTCTTCTGTTGCCCTTTTGAGAGAAGCATGTGAAGATTGCTTTGAAAAAAGGGAATTTGAGAGGGGCTAAGGCACAAGCCCAAGGCCATTCCACAAAAGCAGAATAGAGAATAGAGCCAACAGGTTCAGGTCTCAGAGCCTGGTGCCTGACTCAGTACTCAGTCCAAATATCTTTTTAGCTTCTCTTCACTTGAGTCTTCATTTTTAAACATCCCCCTTTTTCTAAGAGCAAGTACATCAAATGTGGAAGGAAAATAATGTCATTTGTGTAAAGTTCAGGAGGAAAAGTAAGCACTATTTGGAGTTGTCCAAATATGATATTATTGTTATTATTATTATTAATATTACCAGACCTTAGGAATGCCAAAGGATGCCAAGTTAAGAACATCTCCCCAATCCTCTTAGAAACAATTTAAAAGGACAACATAGACATCTACTCAGCCCTCTGGCAGTGCCTTATGTCCCCAGGTAGGTCAACAGAGCATAATTCTGTTTGGAATCAATAGTAAGAACTGAAAGATCCCAAAGAGATCCCAGAGCAGTATCTGTTTCCTATCACCATCTGCCATGTGGTGAACATAATGCCAAGGGCAGAACAAAAATATTACTGAGGAAAGAGAGGGAAGGGAGAAGGGGAAGGACAGCTTCTGCCACTGAAGTGGCTTCAACCACATCTTCAAGACCAGCTCCTGTCCACAATCATAGGGCAAGAAAACCTAAGTGAACAGAAATTAACTCAAACCTACTACTATACAGACCCAACTCCAGCTTTACCCCCAGAGAGTGTGTGGTAAGCAGAGACTCATGAGAGACTGGGAGGTTTGGCAAGAGCCAAGAGATGGTAACACCCCCATCTTCATGAGAAGTCAAAGCAGTATCTTTAGGATGGCTCTGCTTCTGCTTTTTGCAGGTACAATTCTTCCCTTAGCTCAGCCTTTCCTTGTCTTCCCCTTAGGTGGATGAATTAAGAATTGGGTTTACTTCTCATTCAATTGTAGGTCATTCAGTTTATACTCAGAACTTCAAAGAAAGATGCCTGCAATCCAACAAAGTAACAAAATGTAAAAACTCAGCAAAAGAAAAATTCCTGCCTCATACCAAAGAGTGCTGCCCAAAGCTGGCATGGTTTCAATTAACACTGTATGGGGCTGCATCCCACATGCCAGCCATTTAGTGGGGACAAGAGTTAACAGATGTGCTAGTGGCTTAGGTGGGGTTATGGAGGGCCTAAGAGAAGGGCACAGAATGGACCATTTGTGCCCAGGAACTGCTGATAGGATTCACATTCTTTCCCCCCAGCTAGCCAAAGAGTAGGCACATATGGGCAAAAGTATTCTCTTACATATTGGCTTGGCTAAACAAAGATGAGAGAGATGAAATGCAATTTCTCCGTGCAAAGCAAATGCAAAAACAAAACCAACAGTGCCTCCCCACCCAAGACTTGGTAGGAGTCTTGCACCAAAGTACTAGTGGGCTCATAAGGCAAGGAGCAATGTGAAAGCCAAGGAGACCCCTTCTATTAACCCCAGAGGAGGATCTCCATCATAGTCAGAGAAACAGCAGTGACAAAATCCACCACTGTGCCAGCTGAACCACTCTCCCCATTCCGGCATCCAGGCAGCAAACTCAGGGAACCTCCAAATTGGCCTCCAAAGTCTCCAGAGCAAAATTCCATGATAAGAGATAGCAGAGCAACACATAGAGAGTCTTGAGGGAAGAGGAGCATGATCTAAGGACTCTATTTCCAGGCAAGTTGTTATTCCTGTATAAGAACAACTGTTAACACAGTAAAATAGCTGAAGACACACATGAGAAAGCTTCCAAAGAAGCTCAGCATTCAAGTTAAGGAAACAAATTCCAGAGAAATCGGGGTTGGCCTCTGCTGTCCTTTCTATCTAGCTCATGGTCTAGAACCAAACACAAGAGAGAGTCTTGGTCAATTTCAATGCTTGAAACTTGAAGGCCATTAAAAAATCAGTGGGTCACTAAGTACGTTACAAACATCATTCTTTACCACATCCATTTACAGATAGTATAACCAATAGCTCCATTTTACTTCACAGGCATCATAAAACGGATGGCCCAGCCAAAAAGAAAACCCCAACTCCTAGTGTTCAGGGCCCATCCCCTGTCTTCTGGTGCAGTGATATTCTGCCAACTATACATTTGACTTAAATTCCACTAATTCCAGGGGTCAGAGAAACAACTGAGGAAAGGGAATAACACATAAAGCTCAGACAACAAAAACAACCCTTTCGATCTTGTCTCTGGCTTCAGAACTGGCACCAGTGAATGAGTCTCCCAAGAAACCATTCCTGGGATGAGCACATGTTTGTATCAGAACTTGGTCTGATCATGTCCTGACCCCAGGTAGGAAGTAGGGTACCTTCAGCAGGTGCTGGTTTCTGCCATTCTTTGAGTGTGTCCAGAAGAATCAAAGACAGATTCTTATTCTCTTTACAGCAACTTGACTGTATTTTTCCTAACTCCTCCCTGTCCCCCTAGTTCTCACTGAGGCAGTTCCCTGTACCACATGTAGGCTCAAATAAATAGGTAGGGAGCATAGAAGTGCAAGGAGGTTGGTACCAAGCCACATCTATCAATTCCTATGTCCCCACACAGAGGTAAATTGCCTTCAGCCTTCTGGCATGAAAGGGCTCAGATCACAGAAAAGCTTGCATCTCACATCAAAACGAGATTCTGATTCATGGATGATAAGGGGAGAGAGCTGAAGAGGAGCAAAATCAATCATAGAACAACCAATACTGGTGTTCTGGGAAGGTTGAACTCAGGGCTAACAAGGGACCCCAGGACAGGCTCTGAGCATACCCAGCTGGCCAAGGAGAGGGAGCAGCAGACAGATTTGGCTGGGTGACTGCAGGGTCACCCTAAAGGCGAGGACTACTGCGGAGGGTAGGGGACATGCACGCACCCCTCTCTTCCCTACATAGCCAGAGCTGATGGCCATAGCCTCTCCAGTGGACATGGGTAGAAAGGCCCCACAGGGTAGGAGACTCTCTGACGTGGCCCTGTTTCCATCCCTTCCATCTTCAAAGTGCATTATCAGTGCAAGAAGTAGGGCTGGATCTCAGGGGGTCCAACTCTGAGAAAGGGCTGAACCAGCCAGCAACCCCCATCTCCTCCTGCTTCCCCCTTGTTCACCCCTGCCCCTTATCATGCTAAGACCAGAATTCTTGCTGGATCTCATAAGGGGCAGGCCTGTGTGTGTTCAGTTCAGTTCTGCACAGCGGTACAGTGCTGTCCTGACTCTGCCCCTCTGCATCCAGGTCAAGAAGTGTCCGCTCAGCTGGGGGCAGCGATCCTGCTTGGAATGGGAGCAGGGCTGGAAGTCCAGGCCGCTCCTCCACAGTGCTGCTGCTACTAGCAAAGCAGGAGTCCAAATTGCTGGGCGTCTCCGTGCTGGAGCTATTGGCTGGGGAGGCGCTACGGGCATGGCTAGGTGACACGAACCACCAAGGGTCCAGCCGTTGCCGGTTGGCAGAAGGACGTGGCCGAGGCAGAAACTCTAGAGTCTTGGGTCTCTCCAAGGTAGAGTCCTGCTGCGTGTTCCAACGCCTTGGGGTTGGGGGAAAGACCACATTGGGGTCAGGGAGACGGGGAACTTCACCTGGGTCTCGGCTAGGGCTGGGGGTTTTCAGCATTCCTGGTCAAGGAGGAAAAAGGAGAGGTATCAGATGATGGTACCATATATCTGGGTGAGAAATACGTTGTTCCCGCCTCCACCTGGCCATATCCATATTCATTTGGTCAAGAAATATTTACCGAGCACCAACTATGTGCCATGCAGTGTGTTGGAAGGTACCTGGGATAGAATCATGAATTAGAAGGCCATGATCCATAAAAAAGGGACATCTGGGGTCATATCTATAATGAAACATCTCAAGGAAGAGGTCGGCAATAGACAACCAGAAGACTAACCACTTGTGATTGTAAATCAAGTTTTATTGGAACATAACCGCACCCATTTGTTTAAGTATTGCCCATGGCTGCTTTCACACCACAACTGCAGGCTGAGTGGTTTCAACAGAAACTGCATACCCTACAAAGCCTGAACTATTTACTATCTGGCCCTGTTTAAAAAAATTAGGCAACTCCTGACTCGAGGAACTGCCCATTCATTCACTGTTCATTCATTTAATAATAAACATGTGATAGTACCAGAGATAGATATTAGAGAACTAAAGATGAATAATATAGGGTCTCTACTCCCAAACAGGTCACATATCTGAGTGAAAAATCCTAAAGTGGGGAGGGGCAAGCCAAATGGCAAAACACAATCACCACTCACATTCAAATCTTACTGAAAGGGCGATTGCTATTCCTCTCTTCTAATGGACCAGCAGCAGTCTCTAAGTCAGATTTAGGTCTTAAAGGGAGCAAGGGATTATGATGGGAAGCATCTAGGATGGCAACATGTGTGCCTAAGTACATCAGGTGTCAAATGGAGAAGGCAAGTGTTATGCACATGTACGGTAATTTATGCGGACACATGCCCACGGCTAAGAATCAGGCATGAGTAAGGGGTGAGTGTTGCAGGATATGATGAATGGGTGGAAGCTGCCTTATGAGTGTGTCTGTACTAATGTTATAATGAGAGGCAAGAGCCCAGCTATGTGGCAGAAAATACCTCTCCTGTGTGCAGTGTAAGATCCCTTACTAATAACTTCACCTCTTCAGGGAATAACCAAAAATTAGGTTCCTGCCTTTCCTATCCCCTGAGAGTACTCATGTGGCCTGAATATCCCACAGGGATTCTGGGTTTGATTCTTCCTAGGACCTGCCTGTCTTCTTTCATTCTCATGGGGAAGGACCATAAGGCACAGGACAGAGAGACGTAGGCTAGCCTTGGCCACCTCCCCTGACCCCAGATCTTCTTGACTGGCTAAGAAGGAAGAATAGAGTTCATGTAAATCCAGAGATGGGAAGAGGCAATGAGGCACCTGCAAACATGTCCACTCCCTGGGGAGCCACAAGGAAGGGAAAGAGAGGAGAGGAAAAGGACAGGACTCACCTGTTCCAGGACTGGGGCTCACCCCATTGCTGGAGGGGCTCCTGCTGGCTAGGAGAGCCGCTGGCTTAAGGGCCCCATCAGAAGGCGTCCGCCGGTGACCACTTGGCTGCGTGGGGGCTGTAAGGGTGACGTGGGTGGGAGTCAGGGATTGGTTAGGGTCTCGCTTGAAGCGCTCCACTCGGACGTTAACCAGGGGGTTGTGGGTGCATGGGGTCAGGGGTGGGGCCTCGACGGGGCTGACAGGCATCTCGTACACCACAATCTCATCACTGTCGGAGCGCAGCAAGGAGCGGGTAGAATTGCACTCGGAGATAGAGGAGAGAGAGAGCAGCGTTAGAGAGGCAGAGGGGTCTCCTAGCAATAGCATGGGGTCTTCCTTCTTGAAGAGTTTTCGGGAAGGGGGGCTGGTGCTCCGACGAGGACGGCCGGCCCTCTGAAAAAGACCCTCCCGCCTCTTCTTTTCTTCTCGGGCCGGTGGCTCAGGCTCCTCTGGGGGAAGCAGCTGGCACTTGCCGGCTTCCAGCAGGTCAAACCCTAGGCCAGTGGCTGCGAGAACAGCTCCACAGCCAAGTAGGGCTACCTCACAGCGGCGGTGTTGGGTGCCACCCCTCTTGAGGCTATTGGTTGGCGTCAGCTGAGGGGTACTGGTGGCTGAGTTGACAGGGGTGGGCTCCTCATGGACTCCGTCACTGCAGGGCCCATCCCCATCCTCTCCACGAGGAAATGGGATACAGAGGTAGGACTGGTTGGGTGAATGCTGTAGACGACTCTCCCCACTCCTTGGGCCTTCGCTGTCCTCATCCTCTATGAAGGTGAAAGTAGTAGAAGGGAAATAGAAAATGAGAATGAAGCAGCAAGAAGACATAGAATTTGCTTCTTCCCCCAACCACAGCCTCTTGGCTAATGTCAGGGATGCAAAGGCCAAATGGGCTGATGGGTGGGACAAGAGCATTGACCCAACAGGGCTCTACTCCCCACATTCAAAATAGTGACCAACATGGGGAAATCATTCTCCACTCCAGAGCCTATTTGCAAAACAGGGGATCTACTAATTTGCTACTTCTTCCCATAGACACCCTCAATATAAGGTGGAAAATAGATCCCAGGTGTTGAGAAACTTCCCAAACATGAAGTAGGTAGGAGAGACCCGTGCCACATCTCTAGATAAAGGACTAGATAAAGGATGATGTCTGGAGAAGGGCCTGGGTGCCATGTAATGTGGCCCATTCCAGGGAAGCATTCTTTGCAGATTTACCCTTTCTACCCATGAAGCACTTCCCTAAGAGAGTAAGAGAGAGAGAGAGAGACAGACAGACAGAGTGACAGAGAGCACATACATTAGAAGTCACACATTCAAGGGCAGTATGAGTTTCCTAGAACATTAGACAGAACAGAAATAGTCCTAATTTTTCTTCACCTTAAAATTGGAAAGGACCTTGGATTTCTAGAATGAAGGCCCAGAGACTTGTTTTAAGACCAGTCTCCTGCAAAGGATTAGAATCTTCTGCATGGCTGAAAGCAAATATATTCTAAGGACTCACCTATTAGGACCTTGGAAACTTATAGAGGTAAGCATATTATCTGAGAGAGGGCCTAGAGAGCATCTTGCCCACTCAGTAATCACAGGTCAATGACAGAAAATCCTCCTTGAAGTAAGAGTGTGTGCCTTCTGCCACCATCCCCCAATTGGCTGACTCTTCACATTAAAAGAAGATGAAAACCCAGAAAGGGGAAATGCCTGATTTAACCAGCTACTTGGGATAGGAGGCTGAGAGCAGGCTCCACAGGTAGAGTAGGAAGAAATTGATTTGGGAAGGCTCAATGAAATGGAAGTAGGGCAAAGTAGGAGGGAAGAGGGTGAGGGTGGAAGGTAGGAGTTGAATAAAAGAGGAGTCAACCATCGTGAAGTAGTATGAGGGATCCTTAAATAGTCTCAGAAGCTTGGTGAAGAATTCTCTGAGGGAACAGGGAGAGAAGCAAGACAAGGGCAATGCTTACCCATCTCCATAAGGCTGGTGAACCCTGGCAGGGCAGGGCTGCTTCTCGTGCCCTTCCCAAGGTTGGGAGCACTGGACGACCATTGTTTGTATCCATCTACAAGGGACTTGAGGCTTAATAAGAGGAAATGGGGAAACTGTTAGAACTGGTTCCCTTACTCACTTCACCTTCAGCGCCATGGGTCTGTGGAAATGTCTCTCCCCGTCTGCTCAATTATATCAATACCCAAGAGCCTTGATGTTTAGACAACAAATCTTACAGAGTACACTTGCTCGAGGGAAAGAAAAGCAGTGGCATGCCCCAGTCCCCTCATCTGTGGAAAGAGCTGGTGGGCAGGCAGAAAGAGCAAGGACTGCTCAGCACCAGCCAAGATCTTGCCTGAGCCCATCTTAAGGGAGAGGCAGTCAAGCCACAGACATTGAATACAATCTATCAGTGACATTAGAAGTACTGCAATGCAAGGTAAGCACTGGGCAGATGAGCTAGCTAGTAGAGGTGGACTGGCCACTCCACTCACACAACTTCTCCCTTCAAGCTTGTGGCATGCTTAGGAAACTTTTAAGTCATTCATTCACTATTCAAAAATCAAACAAACAAACAAAACCAACCAACAAAAACAGCCTCCCTAAGCTGCACCAAGCCAGTGCACTTTGGGACAGACCTATGTGGGTATACATAATGCTGTACTGGATTCCTCCAGTTTGTCTGAGGATGGGAGGAGAGGGAAGAGGACCCTGCTTTCAAACGCTGTAATCAGCTTATGCTAGGAAGCTAGTAACTTTCCAAAGATATAGACTGGCTAACCCACAAATACCCTCATTTGATGGGGAAATCAGAGGCTCAGAAGCACTGTTTTTTTCCCTAGAGGGCAGTAAGAAGGAGGACCAAGGAATCTGTGGGCTACAGTTGCCAGGATTATAACCAAGGATGGCTTTTTTTTAGGACTAGAATGTGCTATTCAGTTCAAACCCACTTTTCCCAGAGACCCAGCCCATCTTGAGGGACAGAAAGGACCAACTTCTTCCCTGGCCAGTGAACTCTGTTTCAAGTGCTATCAGAAATATCCATGAATTCAAGCACATTCCAGCCACTGCTGGTTCCAACCAAAATGCAGAGCCAGAGATAAGCATGTCCCTAAACCGAAAGACTGGACTTGTACGTGATCCAGCCTTGTATCCAAGGAAATCTGGATCAGCAAAGTCAAAATCAGTGCAAAAGATCAAAGGAAAAATAATCATGTATCACCTCCCTAAAACTAACAGGCCCAGGAGTAGCCCCACAAAGGAAGTGGCCAAGGAAGTAAATATCAAAGAAAAAATGAGATCAACACAGGAATTTTCCCAAAGTGCACGGTGGTACTGCTTTTTTAAAAAAAAAAATTAGGCACAAACCTAGCAATAATGAGGTTTGATTCTATGGGATATGATATGAGAACCAGGAAATGGAAGGGGGATTCTTACTAGTACAGGTGATGAAAGGGTGAAGATTAGACTCACCCCAAGTGGAAATGTGGAGATTCTGATGGGGTGCTTAAACCATTAGCTTTCTCCCGTCTCTGAGGGGATCTTCAATGAACAAAGAGAATCAGTAGCAGGCACTGTAGAAGGCACATCCAGCTCATCTCTCCCATATCAGAAGCCTCAAGGCTGGACTCTAGCCACCAGGCCAGCCGTCCTCCCCACACCCAGTCAGCAAAGCCCACATCAGGAAAGGTTTTCACAAGATGACCCAGTTGAGCTACTGCAGGTCCAGGACCTCCCAATTTGTGAGATGAAGATCTCTGAGCACCCACAGCATAATCCCAAAGGGCCTGTGAATCCATACATGCCCATGCTCTGTCTATAGACAAGGCATATATTTCCTACAGATATGCACTATTTTTTTTAAAAAAAGGGCTATGATGCTAAGATTCATAAAACACAGATTCAGTTACCATTACCGAATTCAACATAACTTTTTGTCATTACGTATTTTATTCAATTGAAAGATACTAAAATATAAACATTATCTTCCAGAGGTTCTCAAAAACCTTTGGCATTAAAGAGGTCTTTACTTGAGATTTTATGTCAGTAAGAATTGAGAATCAGAAAAGTTACATCATATATTTTGAATTGTTTCAAAGTTTACAAGGGTGAACTTACATACGGAGGAAGAAAATGCCAAAAGTTAATATTTTCTAATGCAAAATAAAATTAAATTTAGTAGCAAAGCAGGAAATACCTTTAAATGAAGCAGAACCACCGAACCTACTGGAATTTATAGCCACCTTGCAAATCTTATCTGGAATTGTGCTAATGTTAACAGTATCAAGGGATTCGGGGTAACTGAGTTTCTCAGACTGGGCTCAACTCCATCCCAGCCAGGGTTCGGAGCACAGACTCGCTCTTGCTCCTACAGAACACAGTACAGAAGAGCAACTTCCATCCCGTGAAGGTTCAATCGCTGGAGTCATTCACAGCTTAGGTAGTTTGCTCTACATATTTGAATTTTCCATCCCAAAGTTATTTAATTGGTTTCTGAAGCCTGGCTTCAGATAGTCCATCTTTTATGAAACAACCGGTTATTTTCACCTTCAGCCAAAATCTGACATAGGGAAAGACAGACTTTGCATATGAAATCTTGGTATTCGAAGGATTACCCAGGCCAGTTACAGATTCAAGGCACCTGTAAGCAGGGATCTAAAGCCTAATATTCAATCTCACATGCCCTAAAGAAAGTCACTAAAAAGAGCAGCCAGGGCGAGGGGTGGGGTGGCATGCTGCTTACCTTCACACCTAGGAAAGTCTAAGTTCTAGACACTCACACCAAGAACAAGAAGTATAAACCACTATGGCCATTCTTCAGGTATAGAAACAAAATTGCCTGAGAAGCTGAGAATAATCACCAGAGCTGATATTTATATATGCTCATGATGAGCCAGGCAATCTAAGCACTTAACAAATGTGGATTTATGTAGTCACCACATCAACTTTATGAGACGGGGACTAGTTTTATCCCACTTTCGTAGACGAGGAAACTGAAGCAGAGGATCACAATAATGGAATAGTGGAGGCAAGATGCACTCCCAGGAAGTCTTGGAGTCAGAGTGATGGGCCTGAGAAGAGCTGGGACCTAGGATAATTGAACTCCTACGCCACAAGGCCACAAACAGAACACAGCACAAGCAAGGTGTCAAGGCGTGCACTGTGCTTCGTTCAGAGTGGGCACACACACGTGTCAGTGTGGCTACGGTAGGGGACCTGAAAGAAGCACTGGTGCCCTAGAGTTACATCCTACTGCACTACCAGGCCGGGTTTATTCTGCTGGTCCCTGCTTCAGGATGAATCTCTAGCAAGAGTTCTGTGATCCCTCTCTTGAACAGACCTTTTAAGAGGAAGAGCCAGGTATGAGTAGCATACTCAGCCATAACACTTATATCTGGTTAATACCTGGGCTGCTCACCACTTTGAGTGGGACACCTACAGGGGCTGGCAAACTACAGTTGGTGGGCCAAACCTGCCCACCACCTGTTTTTATGAATGAAGTTTTACTGGAGCTCGCTCATTTACGTACTGTCCATGGTCCATGGCTGCTTTTGCATGACAACAACAGAGTTGATTAGTTGTGTAAGAGACCCTATGGCCTGAAAAGCCTAAAATATTTACCATCTGGCCCATTAGAGAAAAAGTTTGCTGATCTCTGTCCTAGGAAGTTCCAGAGAACAAAGAGACTGGAAAATTCTGTTGTAAATATCAGGTGATTTCTCAAAAAGCACTGAAACACCCAACATAGAAAAAGGTATTTTAAAATAGTGCATCCATTTTTCAGTGAGAAAGAATTTCACATCATCTGGCTCTTACCCTTCATCTCCTGAGGCAAGTTCCTTCTGACCAAGAGTACTTGGCCCCCATGTCCGTCCCTTCTTCTTTGGGGCCCTCTTCTCCTCCTCCTCACCTTCCTCCTTAGGAATGACTGAGCTGCGCCCCCAGGTTTTGCTGCTTTCACCTGGTGTCACTGTGAATTACAAAGGCTGGGTGGGATCTGGAAAAAGAAGCCCTTCCCAGATTAACCTATACTCTGCCAAATAACTACACACATTTGGAGCTGCAGGGAAAAAGTTAGACTTCATAAAAAAAAACCTCTGTACCCAAGTAGAGCCTTCCGGGAAAGTAATGGAGGTCTCAGCCACCAATCATTTATCTTTCTCAAAGCACACAGAAAAATTTCCTAAATTCTCCTAAGTCCAATGCAAAGCTGAAGCTCAGACCAACCAGACATCAGAGTTCCAAACAGATCTGACTTGAGCACCTTACTCTCTGTTGGGTGGGATGGGGAGGCAAGGGTGGGTGATGAGAAGATAGATGGGAGAGGAAAAGAGAAGGGGTTAAGGAAGATGGGAAGTGCAAAAGCGCAAAAGAAGAAAAGTCTGGGAACAGAGAAAATAAGGAGTTCAAGGTTAAGGAGAAGATAGTCAAGAGTAGGAGGTGACACGAAAAGAACAGGCCTAGAGAAATACAAAAATAAGAGAAAAGGAACATTCTTCAGACATGGATACCTTAGAGCAACAGTCAAAACCTCAGGGCCCAGGCTTCTATCTAAACTGAGTGAAGTGAGCCAGTTTCTATCAAACAGGAAGTTGAAGGGACTGAGGCAAAATTTAGAGCATATGAAAGCGCCCATCAGTTCCAGCCAACTGTGGACACATGTAAAAGACCCCAGTGATTTGATCTGATCTTTCAACACATGTCATAAATCCTGTTTTCCAGTTTTTGGGTTTTTTTTTCACATGGGCAGGGCACCAGGAATCGAACCCGGGTCTCCAGCATGGCAGGAAAGAACTCTACCTGTTGAGCCATCATGGCCTGTCCCTGTTTTGTTTTGTTTTTTTAATTTAATTTTTTTCCCTTTGTTTTGGTGAAATCTCTCTATCTTTAAATTAGGAAAACTATTTCTTTAATTTATTTTATTTATTTATTTTTTCACACAGCAATAAAAGCAAAACTGGTCCAGGTCCATCTGACCATAAAAAGTATTTAGCAAGTTTCCTCAGGACTCAGACTTTGCAAAAGCCCTTCCCTGGGAAGGACAAACAAAAGAAAAACAAAGATGCCCCAAATATGGCAGAGGGCATGCCTGGGCCCCAGGCCAGGGTACCAACCTGTATTGACACAAGACACTAGATTCCAAATCACTTTGCAAATCAGTTGAGCTACCACTGATACCCCCAAAACCCTTTGCTGATACTTGACTAAGAATAAAAGGTAGAGGAGGGTGGGCCATGGTGGCTCAGCAGGCAAGAATGCTTGTCTGCCATACCAGAGGACCAGAGTTCGATTCCCGGTGCCTGCACATGTAAAAAAAAAAAAGGTAGTAAAGTTAATGGAGAGAGACAAGGGGAAAGGCTAAGAGTATGTGTATGTATGTACATGTATATACGTGCTGTCGAGGACAGGTGGCAGAAGTTATGGATGGAACAAGCCTGGACCTGTTGGTGGCTGGACAGAGCAGACACCTGGTGTGTTCTGGCCCCAACTAATTTAGCAAATAGTCTTACGCTGGATGGCGCGAAGGCGAGGAATGATGGTGGGGCTTCCAGGAGGACTAGAGCAGCTGCTGATCAGACTTTTCCTTTTGTCCATCGTTGGAGATGCCTGCACCGTGAACTTGTGCTGGAAATCTGCTTGAGGAAACACAGACAGATGCATGTGCATTTGTATTTTCCCATAATGAAATTCATGTAAGAAAATTGACAGGCCTGAAAAGCTCATTGTTCACCTGGAAAATGTTCTCTTTCAGAATCATCTCTTTTTCCCAAAGGGACATGGCAAGATGGAGATACCGAAAGAAGGAAAATTCATTTTCTGAGTGACCTTTCATTAGACAGTCTTCAGAAAGCTGTCTATATAACACAGACTTACAGGTTATATATGATTATATATCTAGAATAGCTTTGTAGACAATGAGACCTTGTGGATTATTCCAGGAAATTTAACTTAAAATTTTCTATTTCATATAATCTATTAGTACTTGCCCCCTTTTCTCAGGGAACAAAGCAGGGGGACTGATGTTTCTTACTACGTGGGGGCAGAGGTGGGTATTAAGAACTAGTCCTTGGTGGAAAAAACCTAAGGAAATGAGGGAGATGGTCCAAATTCTGATATTTTCCAAAGGCAGTTATGGTACAGCAGAAAGAATGTAGAACTTAAGGACAGTAAACCAGGGTTTGTGTTTAGCTTTGAATTTCTGAGTTTCACTTTCCTCATCTGTCAAAGAGGAATAACAACAGCTGTTTGTCTGCACCTGGGTCTCCCCACTAAGTTGTATTCCCAGCACCCGGCAATATGCTCAACACATGTTAGATGCTCAAGAGGTGCTTAAAGACTCCAGGTTGTCTGAAAGGAAAAAGATATGCAACAAGGAGATCAGTAAACACATCCCATGAACGCATTCACTGTATTTCAGTGAATTAATTCCCTTGTCTATACTTAAGCTACCATTGAAAGCCAACCACTGCTGTTCCTATCATGCTATTTTTCCTTAGTTCCTTATACTTCTAATAAGCTTGCTTCCTTGGGCCTTATGTATCAGAACACAAGTGAACATTTTTATCTATACAAATATATATTTGAACACTCACCTTCTTCAATGGGTGCATTATACACCACAAAGATTCTAATTCATAGCTTCATATTTCTTTGCATTTTTCCAAGGCTGTACAAGCCAAAAATGTACATTTTTTTTTAGCCAATGTGTTTCTAAAGGTTATGTGTAAATCAAAGTCCTATAAGTTAAACATAAACTCAACTGCATTCAGAGAACTAGTCATTTAAATAAACCTTGACATGAGCTATTCTGCAAAGCCAAGATTTCTCCTGTCTCACACATATACACCTTGAAATCTACAAACTGCTCTCCCACCCCACCCCAATCACATGCTTCCTTCTCCAAGTCTGCCTAAAAGGAAAGGTGCCTATATGAGCAGCCATGCTTCTAGCAGCCTGGACCACACTTCACCTATCAGTTCACTTTCTGTGTTCAGTCACAGTCACTAATGCCCCTAAAGTGGGCGAGATTTTCAGCAGGCCAGCGTCTTTCTACTGAACAGAATGGCCGATTTCAACAAAGGTCCATGTTGAAACCCTAGGTCTTGTGTTTCCAAAAGCTCAGTCCCCACTATTGGGACAGAGTAGGTAGGGATCCTTGCCCACACCAAGCCCTTGCCCTACCCCACAACCAGGCTCTCTGTTCTCACTTCCAGCAGGCTCCTGGCCACTGACCAGAGGGAAGACTGATGCGGTTGCCATCCTTGAGCTTCAGCCGGCTCTTCCTGAACTTGCCCTTGCGTTTTTTCACTCGGGGCTTCTCCTGGCACAGCTGGTGAATGATGATGTTAAGCTCCCGCTCCAGGATGTCGATCTCCCGCTCAGCCAGCTCCTGCTCCCTGCGCCGCAGCAGCTCTTCCTGGTTCTTCTGCTGGAGCGCAGCCCGCGTCAGCTCCTCCTCCCAGGTGCGGAGCTCCTGCAGGACAGGTGGGAACCATGAGAGAGAATCGGGACATTGAGTGTACAGTGGCTAGGGGGGGTAAGGCCAGAGAGCCCCAGAGGGCAAGTGCTCGTGGCAACCTGAGGGATTGGCCAGGCCCTTCAGAACTTGTACTAGTGCCCCATGCTCCAAGTCTCCAGTGGAGAGGGGAGGCTGGTAGTTAACTGATCAATGAGCCCCTAACCACCATGGATGATGGGGAAAGGAAGGCACAACATAGGCATACTGAGAATGCAGCCAGAGTAGCTAAAGCCACAGGCCAACCCCTAGAGAGGGAAGCTGCGAGCTCCCAGCTACTCCTTGAACCTTGTTTAAAATTGCCTATGGCTGAAAACTATAGTCATGTATTTGAACTCCACAGCCTTAGTTCTATTTTATTTTTTTTTTTATTTTATAAAGGATTAAAAAAAAAGACAAACAGAACGAAATTAATGTGGTTTAACTTAAAATATGCCCACTGCAAATGAATCACCCTCCAGGCATCACCTAACATTCAAATAAAAACAAATATACTTGCAGGATGGCTGTTCAAGAAGTATGTCAGGCATGCCATCTAAATCTTTGTTTATTTGGTGAATAAGTCCACTGAGGCACGTGGTTTTAACTCTCATCTAGTCTTAAAGGATAATAATCTGCTCTGGAAAGATCGTGAGAGCACAGCAAGAAGAGAGAACATTCCCTGAAGTCTTTGCCAAAAGCAAACTTGCCTGCTGTTTCGCCACACACCCCTGAAATGAACTTTCAATGAACATGTAAGATGTCATCCCAGAGCAGGCTGTAGCAACGCAAGACAGCCAGACAGAGAATCTCAAAAATTGCAGATAGAGAACTCTCTTTTCCTTCTCAGAAGGAGAGCAGGAGACAGAAAGCTGGAGGAGCAGAAGTGGGACAAAAATCCCATTTGGAATCCCATATCCTGAGCCAAGAATGCTCCTTTCCACTCTGCTCTGAGAGTAGGGGTGGAAGCATACAGGTGGGCAGAACCTCTTTCCAGTTTCTCCTTTATCCTTCTGCATGAATTTATAAATGAACACAGCACTGGTTCTCAGGAAGAGGGTGGGGGGTATGGAGTCAGGAAACAGGAGAGAAAACAGGAAAGAGAACAAAGGATGTGTATAAAATTTTAAAACCTAGAACACAAACTATTAATACTAGTTCCCCTTTGTGGGACTGAAGTGAGGTGGGAGTCGGAGGCTAAGTCTTAAGAGAACTTATGGTCATTAACCAGAGACCCACACCTAAAAAGCAGGACGTTTCTTTCAATAAAGTAGCCACAACAACACTTTGATAGCTGAAACTTAAATTTTTCCCAATGAAATGCTCCACTACAAGAAGTCATTCTGGACTAAAAGTATAGTAAAAAAGGAACTCAGCGGTAAAAAAAATATATATGTGTGTGTGTGTGTGCGTGTGTGCACAGGTATTGGGAAAGCTGAGCAGACAAGTAGAGGACAGAAAAAGCAAGAACAGAGACAAGATATGAATAAAATACTTTTATGAACTTTTCACCCAACTTGCTCTCCATCCCCAAGAGAATGTCAAAATAGCCATGAAAGTGATAGAAAGGAGATACATAGGAAGATGATTAGCACCTTGAAAAGTGTTACAGGGCAGAGGTATCACGGGATTGAGAAAGCCTTCCTGATCAAAAGGGAAATGAGACAAAATGAAGTTTTAGTGGCTCAGAGATTTCAAACAGTAGAGAGGTTATCCTGGAGGTCATTCTTCTGCATTATGTAGATATCCCTTTTTAGTTTATGGTGTATTGGAGTGGCTGGAGGGAAGTACCTGAAACCATTGAGCTGTGTTCCAGAAGCGTTGATTCTTGAAGACGACTGTATAACTAAATAACTTTTACAATATGACTGTTCGACTATGAAAACCTTGTGTCTCATTGCTCCTTTTACCCAGGGTATGGACAGATGAGTAAAAAAACGAGGTTAAAATAAATAAATAATGGGGGGTGGGGGAGAATAAAAGGTAAAAAATTGGGTAGATTGACATACTTGTGGTTAATGAAGAGGGAGGTATAAGGAGTATGGAATGTATGGGCTTTTTCTTTTTTCTTTTTATTTCTTTTTCTGGAGTGATACAAATGTTGTAAAAATGATCATGGTGATCACCAACATGATGATAATGTGAGTCACTGATCGTACACCAGGTATAGACTACATGTGTTTGAAGATTTCCCAATATAAAAAATATATATTAATACAGAAATGTAAAGCCAAAATAAAAAAAAGTTACAGTGTGGGTACCAACAGTTATTGAATAATTGTTGAGTCAATGAATGAATGAACTAGAAACAGGAAGAAGAGATAGAAGACAATTTTCTAAAGGTGAACCTTTCTGTGAACACAGGTTCATCATAAGTTCCTGGGAGTTGAACTGGAACTTTTCAACTTTTCCTTCTTTAATGAAACAGATTAATTGTTGCACACCCTCCAAATCCTCGGTTTCCCTGCTTTCACCATTGAGAACAAAAACACTTGGAAGATGAGGAAAAATTATTCTTAGTTGGATGATTTTGTTGCCTAACAGAGAAGGTGAAAAGTTCAAGCTAATTTCAACCTTCCAAAGTTCTCCTCTCCCATGTACTCAGGTCTAAGGAATAGTGGTTTGGGTCTAACGAAGCCTTTTCCTTCAATAAGCTCAAATCCAGCCCAGAGACCAACACATTCTCACAATACTTAGTAGTTTGAGCCCAGCTAAAGAATGAGCTGAATCACACAGTAAACTAGGATGTTTCTGGAGTACTTGTCTATGGCACCATATACCTAGAAGACCTTCAAACATGGTCTTCACAAGCCCCTACTTGTGAAACACCTTTATGGGAGTCAATAGTATGCAAACCACATCTTGCATATATAGAATGATTTACGAGATTTCTTTCTATAGAGAAAGGTCATATATATCTTATGTTGAAGTTCAACTTCAAGCCTTATAATGGAAAAACATCCTAGCAAGAGCTCTGGAATAAACTGCCTGAATTCAGGTCCCAGCTTCACTATCATTAACTGTGTGGCCGTGGGCAAGTTAATCTGAGAATTATATGTCATAGGGACATAGCACCTAAAGAATAGGGTTGTATTATATAAGACAATTAACTCATTACATAAGAATTACTTAGAGTATAACATATATAGCACATGCTTAGAGAATAGCACACAGTATAATAATGTTAGCTATAGTGAGAAAAGATTTGACTTTTCCTAGTACTTACTTAGTAACAAAATCCAACTTTTCTTATTGGCTAGTTCCCCTATAACTTCACTTATCAAAAGAAAGGTAACCAAGAATCAGTGATTCAGCAATTAACAAAAAAAAAGTCATCAACTCAGGGGGTTCTTCTAGTTGGAATAGTACTAGAGATAGGAACAATCTCTTTGAATGAATCATTCTGTTCAACGGTCAGTACAGGTCCACCCACCAAGACCCATAAAGATTCATTATAAGCTCAACTCCAGTCCCTGCAGGATATTCATAACTTGACAAAAGTCTTGTGTGTAGGACTGCTATGTTGTATAATATGAGTTTAGTCTCTTCAAATCAGCTCCAGAAATGATTTTTAAACAATTTTTTAGGGGAATGACAATGCCTACTGGAAAGAATATAGGATTTGGAATCAGACGGCCCAGGTGTGAGGCTCTGCTTCCTCACTTACTAGCTATACGATGTTAGAAAAGTCACTGACCTTCAGCTACAAGACAGAAGCAGAATTACATCTGCCCTACATATTGGTGACCATCAGAATCAGAGACCTTTCAAGGGAAAGGAATGGCAAACTACAAAGCCATATACAATTTTAATGACCAATATTACTATAGTGCTATTAACTTACTAAATTCCCATAGTGGGGAGTGAGGAGGGAAAGAGGAGGCTAGCCACATCTGTATGAACATCCCTTAAATCCCCAGCTGTGGCCTCACCTGCCCCTGAAGCATGAGCAATATAATTGCCTGTGATTAGCTTCACCTGTGTAGTTGCTGACTGCTAGTTAGACACCAAGGGACTTAAGAACTATTCAGGGAATGGTCAACAAAGCAAAAAGGCAGATCCCCCATAGGCTAGGTGTTTCTGAACTCTCATGTTGGGCTTGGAGCCCTTTTCATAAAATCATGGAAAATGTCCATTTTAGACCTATGTTTTTTTCTAGCTTATATTCTGCTTCTGCTTCTGATACCAAAAGACTAAAGCAGGATATTACAATAACTATTCTTCTCAATATTGGAGTAATCCTCTATCAAGTCAACTTTCATCTAGCAGTCCAATATAGAACCATGAAACCTTTCCTGAAGCCTCTCATATTTTAAGCCAGTGGGGTAAGACACCCTAGTGGTAACTGCCAAATGGTGCTCTTCCTTGGGTTTAGACAATTAAGTAAATATTTTTTAAGGAGAGGTTTGGGCTCATGACTCTTTCTTCTTATGCCTGCCACATCCCCAAAAGAAAAAAAAAGGTCTGTATCATTATAGATCACATCTGAGGCCTTGGGAATTCTCTCCACATAAAACCTGGAAGGAAATAGCTGCCCTGTTAAATCAAACCAGGCAGGAAGGCGCTGCAGTTAGAATCAGGACTGTTAGGCAAACTCAGTCCAGAGGTCCAGTGGAGAAGGTCCACTGATTGAATGCATGCTTTTTTTTTTTTTTTTTTTTTTTTTTTTTACCTTTTCTTTGGCCCTGAGTTGGTCAAACATTTCCTGAATCTCATGTTTCCAGTCATCCTGCAGGCAGTGGAAGGAGTCCTTGGGCATTTCAAAGAAACCAGACTCCTCTATGGTAGTTAGCTGGTCCAGGATATTCGTGAAAGATGGTCGTGAATGGGGGTCAGGATTCCAGCAGTCTGAATGGAACATGTGAGTAGACAGAAAGCATGAATGGACAGAGGCAAATGTAAGAATTAGGATATTAAGTGACCTCATTTACTAGAAAACAACCTCTCATTTTTCCTTCCAGAAACAGAGATTGGAATTTAGAAAACCCAAATAGGACTCAGGAAGTAAAGTAAGTGGCCAAAGTCACAACCATTAGTCAAGAGTGAAAAAGGAAATAAAATGCAGCAATCCCAGTGCCTGTCCAATTCTGACTGTTAATTAAGCATAAGAAAAGCAAGCCCAAAGAGTTTTCTTGGGTAAAGTACTACTACCACAATTTACCATGTAACTACCTGATTCCATTCCCAACAATGGGTGGATAACTACCCTCTGGGCCTCAGTTTCCTACAATAAATGAGCTACTCTACCTCACCTCAATGGGATGAAATAAAGGCAAGGATGGAAAAAAAAAACACTAGTGTGGGAGTCAGGAAAAGTGAGTTCTGTCTAATCCCAGCTCGGCCACTAACTAGTGGAGTGACTACTTAACTTCTTTTGGCTTTAGAGTACGCCCTTACAGAATGATGGGGTGACTAGATGACTTTTAGAGTTTCTTTCTTCTCAGATGTTCTTCATTTCTATATGTAAGATACTTAGAGGTTCTGGAATAAAAGCACTTATACCTGTTTATTTTGAATTAAATAATATACTAGACGATGAGCCTCAGTGACTAAGCTAGCTTCTGCAGTCACTGAAGACTGGTAGAAGGGCCAACTGTGACATCAACATAGGAGGATGTAGACATCATCTTAAAGTAACTCTTCCAACTGCCCATAGGATTCCTCCTCAGGTGACTCATACTGTATTTCCTCTTTCAGTAACTGATTCTGTGCAATTGGCCCAAATCCACTAAATACTAGTAGGAAAGGAAACTCTCCCCACTTTTGCTCAGGCCAGGGGCCACTTACCTTCCATGAGTTTGGCAAAAGGTTCTGGGCACGTAGAAGGAATGGGAAGGGCGAGTTTGTTCATGGCTACTCCATAAGCTACTGCTAAGCCATCGATTCCTCGGAAGGGCACCTCGCCGGTCAGCAGCTCCCAAAGCAGCACCCCATAGCTAAGGAGAGGAAGAGGACAGAGGTCACGTAATAAACCACAACCACAATTTCCCTGAAACAGCTATGAGACTTTACTGAGCATCCTATATTCTCCCCAACCCAAAGGGAGATGAACACAATAGATGTACTGGTATAATATAAAAGAGGGGCTGTATCGCATACTAGCTAAAAGCAGAAACTATTGACTCAAGTGTACTTGATTTCAAAGCCATATTCCACTATTCCTTAGTTGTGTGACTCTGGGCAAGTTACTACATCTGTCTAAGCTTCAAATTGCCTATCTGTAAAGCATAAATAACATGACCAGTTTCCCAAGGCCGTCATGAAATTAGCACAAAGTGCATGCTCAGTTAGGCTACAACTGTTTTTGTTGATGCTGGAAACTGGGTGAAAAGGCATATTCTCAAAGCATCACATATTTTCAGTTTTAAGGAAACTTCAGCTTTAGTCACAGACACTTTTTTCCTTTGAGCAAAAAAACATAGAGCTGACCACCCAAACAAATGGATTTTGTACCTATAAAGTATTTCTTTAAGTGCTCACTAAGTTGAATAGATTCCTGCACCTAAATCAGCATGAGCAAGTCCTTAACAGAGAGCTCTGTCTAAGGCAAAAAGGAAAGTTTCACAAGGGCAGACCTCATCAGTAGAGCTGAGCAGCATGTCAGCATGGAGAGCCTCAACATTCCCTCCCTGCTTTTCAAATCCACATGGAGAATTTCTTTTCTCATATCATATGAGTCAGAGAATGGGGCATTACAAACCTTTGTGGAATAAGTGTTCTACAAATTCAGAACCAGGCAAAATTATGTAGTGTTCAATTATTTCAAGAATAAGCCAGAATAAGAAACCATAAATAAAGTTAGGAACAATCAGAAGAGTGGCTTTCTTTATATTTTCAACTCAAAGTTCTCATAATACTCATCAATAGTTTATAATCAGTAATAAAAGTCATATTAATTTTTTTCTTAACATGGGCAGGCACTAGGAAACAAACCCGGGTCTCTGGCATGGCAGGCGAGAACTCTGCCTGCCGAGCCACGGTGGCCCGTCCAAGGTCATAATAATTTTTAAAATAATAATAATATACCCAGCATCTATTTAACATGTTAACATGTATATGCAAGGTGCTAAGGCACTTTGCAAATATCATCTTTAATTCCCATAATAAACCTGCAAGATAAATACTATCATTATTTTTCAGATGAGGAAAGCAAGTTTTAGAAAGGTTTAGCAACATAAATTAAGGGCATACACAGAGTAAGTCATGGTAAACCCTGGACCAATTCTCAATTCCTTCTGCCTGGAATGCCCTCCTAAATTTCTCTGCTTGGTAAAACTCCTAATTGTCTTTCATGATCCAACTCAAATGTCCCACTGTTCATTCATTCATTCATTCACTCAACCAAAATATCTATCAAATATTTACTATGCCTCAAGTCTGATGTCTGACACTGGAATACAGGATAAAAAACATACAGTCCTTATGCACAAAGAAATCAGTGAGAGGGACAGAAAAAACAATTGGAATAGAGAGTGATGAGTCATGATAGAGATACTGAAGACTGAAAGGAGGGTCACCTAAACCAGTCTAGGCTAAGAGCAGGAGATGGCCCTTGAACCAAACCTTAATGCTAAGGTGAAATTAGCTAAGTGAAGGAGGAAGGGCCCGTGCCCCAGAGAGAGGGGTCGGTATGAAGAAAGGCAAGTGATCAAGAGAATGGACTAGTCCTCAAAGAACTCTATGTAGTCTGGCAGGGCCAAAGCAGAGCAGTATGCCAGCTAATGTGCCAGAGCTGAAGACGGACCCTTGGAGTGGCCTGGCCCATTTCTTTGGATGATGGCTTTGCCCAGTAAGTTCTCCCAAAGCTCTGATTTTCTCTCTGTATCTTAACAGAAAAAAAAAAGTCTGGTAGATGGTTGCAGGTCTTGCAACCAGACAAGTAGTTGGATTTTAATCTGAAGCTGACAGGAACCATGCGGGACAGTTTAAGAAGCCTTTCTTGATATCCCCAGGTATTACTGAATCTCTGCTAGGGGCTTTCATGTGTTGTAGCTAGTGTGCTTCCCAGCCTATGGGCTCCTAAAGGGTAGGGAACATTCCCAGGGCCTAGTACAGTCTCTGGTACAGAGCAGGACTTCATAGTGAGTGAGTGGGTGGGTAAGAGAATGAATGCATGGCCAGATGGTCCTTCAGGCTGCCCTGGTGCCCTAGTGTAAGCCCCAAACACCAGCAAGAATCACATGCTGACTCTGACACTTCCTGCCAGCCCTTTAATGTGACTTAGCCAGACATGGTCATACTGGGCAACTTCTACCAAGTGACCTCTAAAAACCCTCAGCACTGCTGACCATATTCCAAGTGAGGCTGACTCTCACCCATATTTGCCTTTCTTTGGCTAATGCCCTCCTCCCTGGGGAGTAAAAACCAAAGTTCCCAGGGAACTCTTTTCTTCCATGCAGGCAAAGACAGGGCATATCTGAGTCCTAACTACTTGGAAACATGGTCGAGTGTTTCAAAGATTCAAACATGTGTCCTGGTTGTGTTCCTGCAACCCTTCTGTGATAGCCTCTACATGTGAGCCCACGATGCCTTGTGTCCCATGCAGATGTCTCAGGCAGCCTGGAAGAAGAGGAGACAGGAAGTCTACTCTCCCCCCCTCCCCCTCCCCACCCTTCACCGAGGGAAGCTCTGCTCTATCTAGCTTGTTTCTTTTTTCTGCATCCAGCTAAGAGAAATGTGAGAAGTGCTGCTCTAGAGGGGGTATGCATCCAAGAAAGAGTCAGACAGACTGAGTCAAATGCCAACTTTACTGCTTGCTGGTTGATGACCTTGAAAAAGCAACTTAACCTCTCTAAACCTGTGTCCTTATTCCTAAAACAAAGGCAGCAATGCCTCCCTCACAGAGCAGTTACAAGGAATAAATAATAGTAATTGCTACTCCATATCCAGAAATGACCATCTATGACTGGCAAACACTGCCACAGTTTCCCCTTGGAAAGGGTCTGAAATAAGTATTTGTTGAGATTTAGGCAGAGCATTGTTGAGGGATATGGGCATTCAGAGAAGAGGCTCTGCCCTTTACGGGATGATCAATCTTCAGTTTCCCTCTGTCAATGTTCCTCTTTATTTTTATAACAGAAGGTGGGGGTTATACAGAGTAACATGGGCAGAGTGGAAAAGTGTTTGTGGGGTCCCCTTGGGGGACTGGGGAGAAAGGAGATGTCAAACTTTCCCAACTAGGGAGTTCCTGATGTTCTCGCAGGCAGTGGGGACAACTAATGTGGGGGGCTGAGCCCTCAATCTTAGGGTTCACCTCTATGGAACTTATTCCTGTGGAGGACAGGCTAAGTCTACTTATAATTGTGCCTGGGAGTCACCCCCAGAGAACCTTTTTTGTTGCTGGGGTGTGGCTTCTATCTCTGGGCCGGCCCGGCAGGTTGAGTTCACTGCCCTCCCGGCTGTGTGGGACATGACTCCTAGGGATGGGCTGGGACCTGGCATCATGGAATTGAGAGGTCTTCTTGGTCAGGGAGGGGAGGAGAGAGACGAGACAAAGTAAAGTTTTGGTGGCTGGGAGATTTCAAGTGGAGTCACGGAGTTATCCTGGGAGTTGTTCTCGTGCATTGTAAGGACGTCCCTTTTTGGTTTGTGGTGTGTTGGAGTGGATGGAGGGAAGTGCCTGGAGCTGCTGAGCTGTGTTCCAGTGGCCTTGATTCCTGAAGACGATTGTAAAACTGTGCAGCTTTTGCAGTGTGTCTGGGCAATTGTGGAAGCCTTGTGTCTGGTGTTCCCTTTTGTCCAGGGTATGGACAGATGAGTGCGAAAGTGGGGACAAGGGGTAGGTGAATAACGGGGGTGGGGGGATGGGAGGTAGGGAAGATTAGGTGGATTGAAATACTGGTTGGTGGTTGGTGAGGGAGATTAATGGGGGGTATGGGATATATGTGTTTTTCTTCATGTTTCTTTTTTTGGAGTGATGCAAATGTTCTGGAGGCGGTGGAGGTGGTGAGTGCACACCTATGGGATGATGTTGTGGACTACTGATTGTGTACCTTTCATAGACTGTATGTGTATGAAGATGTCCCAGTGAAAATATTTTTAAAAAAAGAAGGTGGGGGTATAAATGAAGACCTGGTATTCCTTTGGTATGAAGACAATCCAAGAAGGAAACTGGAGAAACAGAAGTTAAACGGATCTAAGCCCCAGAGATAGATGGGAAGTAGAAATCAACATATTGCCCACCGCCAACCCCACCCACAGTTGAGAAGGTCAAGAGATCCTTGCGAGACCATTTAAAAGCTGCCTGGAAGGACAACCTCAGCAAAATCACTGCCTCTGAGTCCAACCCCCAGTACAGAACCATGGGCTCCCACAGTGCAACCAGTAATTTGCCAGGAGTGCTCCCTGTTTAACCCCAACCCCTTGGGGAATGTACACTTGTGTCAATTATTAACCACCCAGAGAAGCTAAAAAAAAATAATTAACCGCCCCCAGAGGCTCAGTAATCCCTTCAACCATTTGGTAGGGTCAGAGGTGGGGGAGGAGGGAATATTTTATTTTTTCAAAGTAAGAAAAAGCATTCCAATAGATTACAATCCTTCATGGCCAAAGGCACAGCAATTCCACATCTGTGCTGAACCAGAACTTTTTTTTTTTTTTAATTAACCTGCTCTGTCCCTATGACTGTCAACTCAGGGGCCTTCATTCTGAAAGGGAAGGGTCACTTTTGAAAGGAGCAGGCTGGGGAACCTCTAATACTTGCTAATATATACTTTAGGAACAACATTGACTCGGTTTTACTTTGGTAAAATCAACCAAACTAATGATAGGAAAGCACTTTCGCAAGTTGCAAAGTAACATACAATTATTATTCTTGTTAACAGAACCCTCATTCAAAATGATGATGTATTTAATAACATATGACTACATTAATATGTTTATTGTATTATTAATACAATAATAATACAATTAAATTATTGTATTAATAATACAACTGTTTATTAATACAATAAACATAGCATGCTTATTAACATGGGAATATGTCTGTGCTATAATACTTTTAAAAGCAGCTTACAAACCAAAATGATCCCATTTTAAGGATAGGTGAATGACCCCGTGAACAGGAAGAGAAATCACACCAAAATATCAATACAGGTTATCTTTAGACATGGGTTTAGGTGATTTTGTTTATCCATATTTTCTCTCTTTTTTTTTTTTTCCTATTCTGAACAATGTTCTGCTAATCTAATTTTTTAAAGTTAAAATTATTAATAAAAGGCCTCCACATCATCCCACACACAACAGGCAGGAAGGCATTGAGGGATGATGTCCTTTGGCTATACCCAAACAGTACAACCACAGGGGAAAATTTCAGCAATTACTTTTCTCTAGGCAGTTGCCAATACAAGTAAATTGGGAAATTTATGTAGTTGAGGATATCACCTTACCCTCCATCACAGGATGTGGAGGAGGCTGTGAGAACCATGATGGAAGAAAACAAACTCAGCTGACCCTGGGCACCTGGCAAGGGGACAGGCCTGGAGCACTCAGGCCCTGGATGAGTTCCAGGAGAGAAAGGGACAGTGGAGGACTCCAACTCAGCCCAGCACCCAGCACAGAGTAAGCACTCAGTAACATTTCATGAATGAATAAAGGAATGACAAATCAAATTGAGAACCAGCTTTGTCCCAAGTTCTTAGACATGCTTTGACCCCCTCTGGGACATCCTGCTGGGTCCCAGGCATAGTGGGCGGATTGTCCTGGAAGAGGCTACTCAAGGCACAGAATCAAGAGCATAGAGACAGTGACATGCACCAAGCACAGACTTCCAAGATACGCACATCTTGCCCCAATCACAGCTTTACCTCTATTACCTGGGTAAACACAACCACACGACAAACTTTCTGAGCCTCAGTTCCCTCTTCTATAAAGTGTAAATAATACTATACAACTTTGGGGGACCGTTGGGGGGAAATGACATAAAAGGGCTACAGCATTTCACATAGAACTCAGCCCTTAAGCATTTGTAGGGGGCAGGTACTGTTACAGGTGTATGTGTACTGCTATATTGTACAGGAATAGGCACACCTTTTCCTCTGGCAAAGATGTGAGATCATTCAAAGCCATGCAGATTGAGTAGCCCTGAGGGATTAAAAAGCCTATCTAGTGGGTTCAATAAATTGTGTCTAAGAAGGAAATCCTGCAGCATAGATGCTAAGAAAGCTTAAAGGCAGCAAGGTAAATTATGCTTTCAAACTACATTCATCAACCAAGCTGAGTCAGGAGGCTTAAGTCCTGGGAATAATTCTAAATTAGAGACTCACTACAGACCCTGTACCAATTTCCAAGATACTTCATCCAACAGCTGTTGACTTGGAGTTTACCTCCAAGCTATTCCCTTCAGAGAGTAGAATAACTTCATCAAATGCTTCTCATCAGAGGCTCCTTAAGCTGCTCCCAGGATCTTGCTTAAAGGGAAAGACTGGAGGTTAGTCTTTGGAACCAGGATACTCAGGAAAAATGAAAGACCCTGCCCTGTTCCTCCTATAGTAGAGTCAACCCTGCAATGGCCTTGCCCTTCCCTGCCTATTATTTCTGTCACCATGAGAAGACCCTACATTAGGCATTTCGGCTCTTCTTCCCCTCTAAGCATGCGCTTGGATACCTGAGGCAAGTAGGTCCAAATCACTGAGGTGGCAGAAACCCTTGGAGTGTGTGCTAATAAAACCTGAGGGATTCCAGGGCCAGGTTTTGCCTAGTAAAATATAGGAAGTAGAAAACAACCATGTTACTGAGGCATCATGATTTCCCAAAAAGAAGGGTAAACTAAAGTTTAGCGTGGCAAATGGCTAATTGTCCTCCCAAATACATTCTCCCTTTCCTCTACTGTGAGAATTTTAGCTGAGTTTAGCTAAGAGTTGGCCAGCTAGGGCTGTCATTTATCTAACTCCCTTGGAGCTAGGTGTGCCCACAAAACCAATCACTGGCAACAGGGTGTGAACAGAGGAAATGTGTACACCTTCTGTGTCATATCTTAACTAAAGACAAGCTGGATGCCATAGATAAGCTCTATTTCCCCTTCTGTGCACGCTGGAATACATAAGTAACAGCTATTCAGATCTAACCACTCAGAAAGTACAATGCACTGAAGGATGGGTGATGGAGCATAAAACCTAAAAGAACCTGGGTTCCTGGATGACTGCATGGGACAGAACTGCCCTGCCAGCCTAGACTGACTGGACTACTCTTGAAAAAGGAAATATACTTCTATCTAATTTAAGCACCATATATGTGGGTCTCCTTATAGTAGCAACTTAGCTTAATTAATACATTAACTAATTTCATTTGAATATAGCTAAGCAATAAAAGTATTAAGTTGAAGTACATAAAACTGCTGGTTTTGTAGATAAAAAGCTATTGGATATCCGTATATGGCTCAACCTAACAAAATAAGGTCAGAAATTTTTTAAAACAAAATTCTCTGCTTTACGTTAGCTACTTCACCCTGTAATTAACGTGTGGCAAAGTAAAAGTCAATATAAGAAAGCTACAAAAACATCACTGAAATAAATTAATAGCTTAAATAAATGTAAATGTTCCTGGACCAGAAGATTTAACATAATTAAGATGGCAATCTTCCCCAAATTGATTACAGATTCAACACAACCCTCATCAAAATCCCAGCTGCCATTTTTGCAGAAACTGGCAATGATTCTAAAATTCATACAGAAATGCAAGGGACCCAAAATAGCCAAGACAGTCTTGAAAAGAAAAGACAGTTGGAGAACTCACACTTCCTCATTTCAAAACTTATTACAAAGCTATAATAATCAAGACAATTTGTTACTGGCATAATAGATATATAAACCAATGGAATAGAATTGACAGCCCGGAAATAAACCCACATATCTTTGGTCAATTGATTTTTCACAAGGGCATCAAGTCCGTGCAATGGGGAAAGAACAGTCTCTTCAAGAAATGGTGGTGGAACAACTGGAAATCCACATGCTAAAGAATGAAGTTGTACTGCCATCTCACATCATATACAAAAATTAACTCAAAATGGATTAAATATCTAAATAAAAGAGTTAAAACTATAAAACTCTTAGAAGAAAGCACAGGAGTAAATCTTCATGACCTTCATGGCCATACACTGGTTTCTTGTACAACAAGAGCACAAACAAAGAAACAAATAGATAAATTGGGCTTTACCAAAATTAAAAACTTTTCTGATTCAAAATAGGGACCTAGATTCTAAACTTTTAGAGCAGACACATTAAGTCCAGAGTAGTGATTATTATTTCTGGATTTTGAGAGGCTGTTTTATATATATAACCTGGTATTTAGAGAACCGAACAAGTTGGGGTTAAAGTAATTCAGGACATAGGGGTAAGGAAGACAGTGTCTATATTTTAGAACCACACATACTCTTTGAGACCAATGGAAGAAAGGTTTATTTGATTTGGAACTGAAATTTTCTTTAGTGAATAATCTACTTCAGCCTATGTATATAGCTCATTTGAACAACTGAAACACAAGGAGCACAGAATGAGAAAGAGGTCCTTTAATCTTGTGTAGATTATGGTAATGCCTGGAAAAATCCTAGAGTATATTAACCAGAATATCAAAAAGTATTGGCAAAGTCCCCTGAGGGAGGGGAGAAAGACTATGGAACTATTAAACCTTACCATCAAGGAATTCCCTGATACTGTGTCAAACTTTAGGGACACCCAAATCAATAGGCCATGCCCTCAATCATGAGGTTTACTCTTGTGAAGCTTATGTAGGTAGCATAGAAGCTTAGACTACCTATAGGTATGCCTAAGAGTTACTTCTGGAGGCCCTCTTTTGTTGCTCAGATGTGGCCTCAGTCTCTCTAAACCCAACTCTGCAAGTGAAATCATTGCCCTCTGCCTCTATGTGGGACATGACATCCAGGGGTGAATGTCTCCCTGGCAACGTGGGAGAAGACTCCCAGGAATGAATCCAGACCTGGCACCATGGGATCAACAATTACATCCTGACCAGAGGGGGAAAAGAAGTGTAATTAATAAAGTATCAGAGGCAGGGAGAGTTCAAATAGAGTCAAGAGGCTACTCTGGAGGTTGCTCTTATACAAGCTTCAGGTAGACCTTGCTACCTATCATAACCTGACAACCCCCAACCAGGACCATTCCAGCCAATCCTAAAGAACACCCAGGGCAATTTATAAGATTCCACAAGGGTTCCAGGCACTAGAGTAACTTGCCAGGAACCTACAACCTCCAGATGGGTCTCTGGTCCAGATAAGTCCTGAAACCTAGCCCAGCCTCTCCAGAACATCAGACAGTTCCATCTCCCTACCCCACATTAGTGACAGACCCTTCCAATATCAAAAATTTAGAATTGCCATAACCCAAACTACCCCAGTGAGAGGTATGGAAAGATCAAAGGTGATGGTGGAATTATATATAGCAGATAGGACTTAACAAATGAATATGGATGCTGTGTCATATCAATTGATCTCTCTTTTAGTCTCCAGTATTTTAGAGCAGCTAGAAGTACAAAACCTAAAATTGTGAAATCGTAACCCGTGTCAAAGTCTGAAACTTGTTCTACAACTAATTGTGATGCTGTCCTTGGAAATTTATAGCTTTTTGTATATATGTTATTGTTCACAAAAAAAGAAGAAGAAAAAAGTCGATTGTGGTGATAAAAAAGTATTTGAGTCCTCTAGCCTCCTATATTCTGGAGCAGCTAGAAGGGAAAATATGAGAGGGTCATATGGTAGCCTATGACAAACTCAGATCCATCCTGTAACCATTTTTTGAAGAGTGCTTTGAAAACTATTGCTTTTTAATTTCTTTGCTTTGTATGTATGTTATGCTATACAATAAAAAAAAATTTTAAAAACAAAAAACTTTTCTGAGCCAAAGAAGAGTATAAAGAAAGTGAAAAGACAGCCAATATATGAGAGAAAATGTCTGCAAATCATATCTGATAAGTGACTTATATCCAGAACATATAAAATAACTACTATAATGTAACAGTAAAAAAAGACAAAAAAAATTAAAAATGGGCAAATGATCTAAATAGACATTTCTTCAAAGATACACAAATAGTCAATATGCACAGGAAAAGATGTTCAACATCATCAGTCTCTAGGGAAATTCAAATCAAAACCACAATGAGACATCACTTCATACCCACTAGGATGGCTATAATAAAAAAGACAGACAAAAACAAGTGCTGCCAAGGATGTGGAGAAATTGGAACCATTAAACATTGCTGATAAGAAAGTAAAATAAGAATGGAACACCGACTGTGGAAAACAGTTTGGTATTTCCTCAAAAAGTCAAATATGGTTAATATATCACACCAATTCTATTCTGAAGTACACACCCAAATGTGTTGATTTGAAAGGATGATGTACCCTAGAAAAGTCATATTTTAATCCTGATCCATCTTATAGAGGCAGCTTTTCTTTTAATCTCTATTCAGCACTATAGATTGGAAACTGGATTAGACTACTTCCCTGTAGACATGGTACGCCCAAGCATGGGTACTAACCTTTGATTAGAGGGAGGTGTGACTCCACCCATTCCAGGTGAGTCTTGATTAGTTTACTGGAATCCTTTAAAAGAGGAAACATTTTGGAGAAAGCTTGAGAGCCATGAGAAACATGCGAGCCCACGCAGCCAGAGGCCTTCGAAGATGAAGAAGGAAAGGCCCCTGGGGGAGCTTCATGAAGCAAGAAACCTGGAGAGAAAGCTAGTAGACATTGCGATGTTCACCATGTGCCTTTCCAGTTGAGAGAGAAACCCTGAACTTCATCAGCCTTCTTGAACCAAGGCATCCCCCTAGATACATTTTTGGACATTTTTATAGACTTGCTTTACTTTGGATATTTCTATGGCCTTAGAACTGTAAACCTGCAACTTAATAAATTCCCCCTTTTAAAAGCTGTTAATGCAAACAGTATATTGCATTCAGGCAGTTAGCAAACTAGAACACCAAGAGAGCTAAAAGCATATGTCTGCACAAAAACTTGTACAAGATGTTCCCAGCAGCATTATTCATAATAGCCAAAAGTGGAAATAACCCAAATGTCCCATCAACTGATGAATGGATAAACAAAAGGTGTTATAGCCATACAATGAAATATTTATTCTTCAGCTATAAAAAGGAATGAAGTTCTGATATAAACTATAACATAGATAAACCTTAAAAACATGCTAAGTAAAAGGTTCAGAATAGGCATACCCATAGACAGAAAGTAGATTAGGTATTGCAAGGGATTAAGGGGTAGTGAGGAGTGAGGAATGACTGCTAAAAGGTATGGGGTTTCTTTTTGGGTGATAAAAATATTCTGGTATTAGATAGTGGTAGATTGATGCACAACCTTTTGAATATACCAAAAACCACTGAAATGTACACTTTAAAAGTACAAACTCTATGGCTTGTGAATTATATCTCAATAAAGCTGTTATTAAAATAAATATTCATATTTTATATCATATATATTTACTCATACTTACATTACATTATATTATATATAATTTATTTATACACGTACACACACATAGAAGCAACATCAGGAAGCATCAACTTCATGGACTGAAATTCACTGATAATCTGTATGCCTTTCTTTTATTTGCCAAGGTAATGCGACTATCCTACAGCCACGAGAATGTATATTCTGTACTTAACTTTTTGTCCTAGCAGTGGGGACAAGATTCTTTAGATCCATGTCCTCGTGACCTCTGGCTGCATTTACTAGGGGGGCTGTTAGTCATTTCTAGTCTGTAATTCTACAGTCCTTGGTGCATGCTTGGGACCTTTCTTTCCTCATTTCTAAATCAATGCCCAATAGACAAACAGAGTCTTGACTAAAAGATTAACTGGATAACAAGAAAGGAAAATTAATTGGCTCACCAAGCAAAAAGAAATGGCAAAAAGAATTGTCATCTGCCCAAGAGCTTACAGCGAGGATATTCAGTTGATCCCTTTCCCGAATTGCTAAAAGTAGTAACAGCCACTAAAAACTCAGCACTGCTGCAAAGCAAGCCAGGCCAATCCTGGTGAGGATCTCCAGGAGTGTTGGGATGCTCTCACCATCCTACTGGCCAGAGATGAGAAAAAACATGGCCCTGGAGTTCACTGGTCTTTCCCAGGAAGCAACCACGGAGGCCTTGTATAAAGGTCATACTTTCCTTTATACAGCAACAGAGGAAATGTTGTAGGTGAAAGCACTGGGAACTGTGCCCAGGCAATGCAGTTATTAGCACAGACTGATATGAGTAGGTCAGGTCATTTAGACCTATCTGGGGGTGGGATCCTTTGTGACCTCAAATTCTTCAAATCGTGAAATGTGTGCACAGCTAAAATAGACACGAGAACCCTGCCCTTGCACCTCCAAACTTTACCTCCACACATCGCTGCCCTTGGAAAACATCGAGGCACGAATCACCTCAGGGGCCATCCAAGCGTACGTCCCTGCCGCACTCATCTTGGTGGTCCGGTGCCATTCCCGAGCGAGACCAAAGTCGGTGATCTTCAGAATCTTGTTGCTCAGGTCTCCATTCTCCACCTTCTGGAGGATCAATACTGGGCAAGGAAAAGAATACAGAAGAAAACAGAGAGGCTGCATTAATAACAGGGAAACCACTGGCTATCGAGCTCTCCTGTCACCCTCCTGCCCTCACCTATGGGCTCCATCATTCATCTCCATGACCGATGACAGGAGCCATCATTTCTTAAAGCCTCAATAGATTCAGCGTTGGGCCACCTATTTCGCATCATGTTCACAAAAACCTTATGAGGTTGGTGCTATTGCCTTTTTCATTTTACGAATGAGGAAACTGAAACACAGTGCCGTGAAATTTCCCAAGGTCACAATACTAAGCCATGACTAGAAACCAGGCTGCCTGATTCCAGAAGAGCTATGAGATCCCAGCTTACCCTTCTGAGGAGTGACCGTGTGGGCTTCCTGTCTGCCGGTTTCCCCAGGGCTGTTCCAACCACAGGGAGTGGACGGCATGGCAGATTTTCAATGTTATTTTACCCAGCTCTTAATAAAGGAATGTCTTGATTTAATTGTACACTTGAAATGGATACATCTTATGTATATAAGCGATACCTCAAAAAAATTGATTTTTTTTTAAAAGGAAGAAAGAATGTCCTTCAAGGACAGAGACTTTTCCTTAATCCAGGAACTCGCCTTCATTCATTGAGAATTGGCCAACAAGTTGGTGAGGTCAGAGGGCACACACGTGTTCACATCCCTGATGTTCTCTGTGAACACATCCCAGGAAGGAGAAGCTAGGACTAATTATGCTCTGGGCCCTGTCTCCCAAGTTCTCACATCAAAACTCTGTAATGTGGGAGCCATCTTGGCTTTCCCAGGAAGCAGCTGAGGCAGCCCCTCACCCACATAACAATCCCAGCAAAAAGTGCACCTTCATGGGAGCCAAACTCCCGAGAAAGAGCAAAAACACTAATTGAATAAAGTGCAGTACGCTAAGCCAAGGAGCTCTGCCTGACTGAGCAGCTAGCTGATGCCTTGGATATGTGCAGGCCAAGCCTCCATTTTCACAAATGGTTCCAAATGTCCCAAACTAGAACAACCTCTTCTGGGCCAGACATTGAATCACCCAGAATTCACAGAGCTCTGTACACAGGACTGCAGAAAAGAAAGAAAGATTTTCTCCTCACCCCTGCCATTCAAGTCCAAATGAAGAATGTGGAAAAAGGAATCTACTGAAGACAGAAGAGCAACTAGAAAAATGTTGACTTAGTTCCACCCAGTCAGCTTTGTCTAGGCAAACAGTGAAAAGAAAACACTCAAATTAGTTCTGAGCCCTGTTTGTTGCTGGGTTACCTCATGGTTTCCGACTGGGGCTTTGAACACCCTCAGGTGGTTCTACATTTACTTCCACTGAGAAACTCTTGATAGGTTTTCATTTTATGTCTCAGAGGTATTTGCATTTTAAGAAGATTCTCTGATAGCGCAAACTCTTCCCTTATCTAAAGAAAGCAATTTGTGATCGTGGTACTTTGGATACCACAAAGATATTTTGGGGGCATTTTAGGGGAGAGACTCTTGGCAGGTTCCTCAAGCCACAATCTGCAGTCCTTTTCACATGCCCCCTGCTAATGGCTACTGAATTATTACAAATCAAAAGGACATGAGCTAAAGGTCTTTATGTCCTACATGCTTCTCAGAAAATCAGCAATGAAGAGGGATCACAAGCAGCTACAGAGTTAGAGGCACAAAAGAAAATACTGGGCGGCTGGTGTGGCTCAGCAGGCAGAGCTCCGACCTGGACCTGCCGTGCTGGAGGTCTGGAGTTCGATCCCTGGTGCCTCCTGCCCATATGCAAATTAAAAAAAAAAAAATACTGCCAGCCACTCCCTCAATCTAATGGACTAATCTTCCTTTTTCCACACCCTCTTCCCTACTTCCCCCATACACCCCTCCCCACCCTGGGCTTCCAGCATCCTGAATGGGTTTGGTCCTTCAAATGCTTGGGCTGATTAAAACAACAACAACATAAATATCCTTTCTCTATCTCATCTATTAAAAAAAAAAAATCTTTCCAGTTCCTCTTTGCCTCCCTCTTCTTGTCTCCAGGCAAAGATAACAGACAGGCAGGCACTCAGATTGCTGGGCAAGTAACATTAAAAGAAATCCAGCACTCCCCCTATAACCAAAGATTCAGAGAGAATCCTTTTCCCTGTCATCCCAAACCTCCAGGTGGCTGGACAGGATGTAAGGGTCACAGTTTCATGACACTAGTTGAGCATCTCAGATTCTCTGCTGTAAGAGGAGGTAGAAAAGTTTAGGTTCAGTTGTAGGAAATGGAGTTTTAGAAATAGAATGGCATACTGAAGATGATTTTGTTTAGATTAGTTGATCAGATGGCTTAAGAAAGATGGCAGAAAAGTCCCCTTGGGGGAATGGCAAGAAAAGGGGAAAATTCAACTTCCCCAAGTGGAGAATTCTTGATATTCTCACAAGCAGTGGGGACAACCAAAGCAATAGGCTGAGCCCGCAATCTTGGCATTTGTTCATATGAAACTTAACCCCATAAAGGATAGGCTAAGCCTATGTAAAATTAGGCCGAAGAGTCACCCCCAAGAGAACCTCTTTTTTTGCTCAGATGTGGCCTCTCTCTCTCAGCCAACACGACAAGCAAGCTCACTGCCCTCCCCCACTCTATGTGGGACATGACTCCCAGGGATGTGGACCTTCCTGGCAACGTGGGACAGAGATCCTAGAATGAGTTGGGATTCAGCATCAAGGGATTGAGAAAACCTTCTTGACCAAAAGGGGGAAGAGAGAAATGAGATAAAATAACGTGTTGATGGCTGAGAGATTCCAAACAGAGTCGAGAGGTTATCCTGGAGGTTATTCTTATGCATTATATAGACATCACCTTGTTATTCAAGATGTAGTGGAGAGGCTGGAGGGAACTGCCTGAAAAGGTAGAGCTGTGTTCCAGTACCCATGTTTCTTGAAGATGATTGTATAATGATATAGCTTTCACAATGTGACTGCGTGATTGTGAAAACCTTGTGTCTGATGCTCCTTTTATCTACCTTATCGACAAAAAGTAAAACATATGGATTAAAAGTAAATAAATAATAGGGAGAACAAATGTTAAAATAAATTTAGTAGATTTAAATGCTAGTGATCAATGAAAGGGAGGGATAAGGGGTCTGGTATGTATGAATTTTTATTTTTTTCTGAATTGA